>JAIUJO010000169.1:350000-357500 GCA_023846275.1 Vanilla planifolia
GAAGAGGAAGAAAAAGAAGAAGAATAGGAAGGAGAAGAAGAGGAAGATGAAGAAGAAAAAGAAAAAGATGATGAAGAATAAGAAGAAGAAAAAGAAGAAAAAGAGGAATACGATCAAGAAGTAGAAGAAGCAAAAGAAGAAGAAGAAGAAGAAGAAATGGAACAAGAAGAAGAATAAGAATAGGAAGAGGAGGGAGAATAAGAGTAAGAAGGAGAAGAAGAAGAGGAGGAATAAGAAGAAGAAGAAGAAGAACAAGAAGAAGATGTTGAAGAAGAGGAACTAGAAGAAGAAGAAGAAGATGAGGAAGAAGGAGAAGTAGAAGACAAATTATAAAAGGATGAAAAAGATGAAGAAAGAAGAAGAAGAAGAAGAAGAAGAGGATGAAGAGGAAGAAAAAGAAGGAGAAGAGGAAGAACAAGAAGAAGAAGAAGAAAAAGAAGAAATGGAAGATGAAGAAGAAGAAGTGTAAGAAGAAGAAAAAGTTAAGGAAGAAGGAGAAGAAGAAGCTGAAGAAAAAGAAGAAAAAGGAGAAGTGGAAGAAGAAGAGTAAGAAGAAGAGGAAGAGGAAGAGTAAGAAGAGGAGGAAGAAGCGTAAGAAGAACAACATGAAGAGCAAGAAGGAGAAGAAGTCAACGAAGAAGGAGAAGAAGAATAACAAGAAGAATAAGAAGTAGAAGAAGAAGAAAAAAAAGGAAACGAAAAATAAGAGGGAGAGGATGAAGCAGAAGAAAAACAATAGGAAGAAGTAGAAGAAGATCAAGATGAAGAAAAATAAGAAGAAGATGATGATAATTAAGAAGAAGAAAAGGAAGAAGTGGACGAAGTAGAAGAAGAAGAGGATGTAGAAGAAGAAGAAGAAGATGTTGAAAAAGAAGGGAAGGAGAAGAATAATAGGTCCGATAAGTAGAACAGGAGGAGGAAGAAGAAGTAGAAAAGAAAAAGAAGAAGAATAAGAAGAAGGCAAAGAATAAGGGGAAGAAGAAGTGGAAGAAGAAGAAGAGGAAGAAGGAGAAGAAGAACAAGAGGTAGAACAAGAAGGAGTGGAAGAAGAAGAAGAAGAAGTACAGATAGAAGAGGAAGAAGAAGAAAAAGATGACAAAAAGATGAAGAATTAGAAGAAAAGAAACAACTAGAAGAAGAAGTAGATGAAGAAGAAGAAGAAAATTTAGAAGAGGAATAATAATAATAATAATAATAATAATAATAATAATAAGAGGAAGAAGAAGACGAAGAAGAAAAAGAAGAAGAAGAAGAACAAGAGGAAGATAAGGAAGAAGAGTAACAAGAAGAAGAAGATGATGAGGAAAAAGGAGAAGAACAAGAGGAAAAAGGAGGAGGAGAAGAAGAAGTGGAAGAAGAAGAGGAAGAAGGGGAAGAGGAAGAGCAAGGAGAAGAAGAAGAAGAGGAAGAAGAAGAAGAAGTGGAAGAAGAAGAAGAAAAAGAAGAAAAGTAAATGAAGTTGAAAATGAAGAATTAGAAGAAGAAGAACAAGAAGAAGAAGAATTAGTAGTAGTAGTAGAAGAAGAAGAACAAGAAGAAGGAGAAGGAGAAGAAGAAGAAGAAGAGGAAGAACAAAATGTTGGAGGAGAAGATGAAGAAGAAAGAGAAGAAGAAAAAAAGAAGAAGAGGAGAAAGAAGAAGAAGAAGAACGACAACAATAACAGAAGAACTAGAAGAAGAAGAACAAAAAGAAGAAGAAGAAGAAGAAAAAGAATAAGAAGAAGCTGAAGAAGAAGAAGAAGAAGAAGAAGAAGAATATGATGTTGAAGAAGAAGAAGAAGAGGAAGAGGAGGAGCAAGAAGAAGAAGAAGAAGGGGAAGTAGAAGAAGAGGAAGAAGAAGAAAAGATGAAAAGAAGAAGAAGAAGAAGAAGAAGAGTTAGAAGAAAAATAAGAGGAGGAATAAGAAAAAGAAGAAGAAGAGGAAAAAGAGGAAGAAGGGGAAGAAGAAGAATAACAAGAAGATGAGGAGGAAGAAGAAGAAGAAAAGGAAGAAGAAGAGGAAGTAGGAGAAGAAGAAGAAAAGGAAGAAGTAGTAGTAGTAGAAGAAGAAGAAGAAGAAGAAGAAGGAGAAGAAAAAGAAGAAGAAGAAGAAGAAGTGGATGATGATGAAGAAAAAGAAGGAGAAGGAGAAGAAGAAGAAGAAGAAGAAGAAGGAGAAGATGACAAAGATGAAGAAGATTAGAAGAAGAAGAAGTAGAAAAAGAAGGAGAGGAGAAGAAGAAGAAGAAGAAGAAAAAGAAAGAGAAAGAGATGAAGTGGAAGAAATAAAATAGTAAAGAAGAAGAAGAAGAAGAAGAATGAGAAGAGAAGAAAAAGGAGAAAAATAAGAGGAGAAGAAGAAGAAGAAAAAGAAGAAAAAGAAGAAAAAGAAGAAGAAGAAGAAGAAGAAGAAGAGGAAGAAGAAGAATAAGAAGTAGAAGAAGTAGCAAAAGAAGAAGAAGATGATGATGATGAAGAAGTAGAAGAAAAAGGAGAACAAGAAGTTGAAGAAGAAAAAGAAGTCAACGAAACAGGAGATGAATAAGAAGAAGAAGAAGAAGAAGAAGGAAAACCAGAAGAAGAAGAAGTAGAAGTGGAAGAAGAAAAAGAAGTAGAAGGTTAGGAGGAGGATGAGGAGAATGGAACGAAGAAGTAGAAGAAGATGGGGAAGAAGAAGAAGGGGAAGAAGAAGAAGAAGAAGGGGAAGAAGAAGAAGAAGAAGAGGATGAAGAAGAAGAAGAGGAAGAAGAAGATGAGGAAAACGAGATAGAAGAAGATGAAAGCTAAATAGGAAGAAGAAGAAGAAGGAGAAGAACTAGTAGTAGTAGTAGTAGTAGTAGCAGAAGAAGAAGAAGAAGAAGAAGAAGTTCAAAAAGAAGTAGAAGAATATGAAGAAGAAGAAGAAGAGGAAAAAGATGATGAAGAAGAAGAAGAAGAGGAACAAAAAGTAGACTAAGTAGATGAAGGATAAGGGATTAGAGATTAGGGATTAGGGATTGGAGATTAAGGATAAGGGGCTAGAGATTAGGGATTAGCTATTAGCGATTAAGGATTAGGAATTAGAGATTATTGATTAAGGATTAGTATTTATGGCTAGAGTTTAACGATTAGAGAATAGAGATTAGGGACTAGGGATAAGAGATTGATGATTAGTAATTATGGATTAAGGAATAAGGAATTAATAATAAGGATTAAGGATAAGCGATTCAGGACTAATTATTAGGGATCAGAGATTTTGGATTAGAGAATAAAGATTAAGGATTAGAGATTCTCATAAAAGATTAAAGAGTAAGGAAGAGAAAGTAACGATTAAAGGATTAGGTCGTAAATATTTAGGAAGAGGATTATAGATTCGAGATTAAGAATTAGGGACTAGGGATTAAGGACAAGCAATTAGGGATAGAGATTAGGAGATAGGGATTAGGGATAAGGGAAGAAGAAGAAGAAGAAGAAGAAGAAGAAGTGGAAGAAGAAGAAGAAGCGGAACAAGAAGAAGAATAAGAATAAAAAGAAGAGGAAGAATAAAAGTAAGAAGGAGAAGAAGAAGAAGAGAAGGATTAAGAAGAAGAAGAAGAAGAAGAGGAAGATGAGGAAGAAGAGGAACTAGAAGAAGAAGATGAAGATGAGGAAGAAGGAGAAGAAAATGAAGAAGAAGAAGAAGAAGGAGGAGAAGAAGGAGAAGAAGAAGATGGAGAAGAAGAAAAAGAAAAGGAAGAGGAAGTAGAGAAAGCAGAATAAGAAGAAGATGATGAAGTGGAAGATGCAGAAGAAGAAGAAGAAAAAGAAAAAGAAAAAGTCGAAGAAGAAGAAGAAAAAGAAGAATAAGAAGATGAAGAAGAAGATGAAGAACTAGTAGTGGAAGAAGAAGAAGAAGAAGGAGAAGAAGGACAAGAGGAAGTTAAGGAAGAAGAGGACACAGAGGAAGAAAAAGAAGATGATGATGATGAGGAAGATAGAGAAGAAGAAGAGGAAGAAGAAGAAGAAGAAGAAAAAGAAGAAGAAGAGGAAGAGGAAGAAGAAGAAGAAGTGGAAGAAGAAGGGGTAGAAGCGAAAGAAGAGAAAGAAGAAGAAGAAGAAGAAGAAGAAGAAGAATAAGAAGAAGAAGAAGTGGATGAAGAAGATCAAGAAGAACAATTTAAACATGAAGAAAAAGAAGAAGAAGAAGAAGAGGAAGAAGAAGAAGAAGAGGAAGAAGAAGAAGAAGAGGAAGAAGACAAAGAAGAAGAAGAAGAGGAAGTAGAAGAAGAAGAAAAAGAGGAAGAAGATGAAGAAGTAGAGGAATAAGAAGATGAAGAAGAAGAAGACGAAGAAGAGGAAGAAGAGGAAGAAGAAGAGTTAGAAGAAAAAAGAGAAAGATGAGGAAGAAGAGGAAGGAGAAGTTGAGGAAAAAAAGAAGACGTCAGAGAAGTCGAAGAAGAAGATGTGGAAAAAGAAGAGGAAGAAATGTGCACGAAGAAGAAGAAGTGGAGGAACAAGAAAAGGATGAAGAACAAGAAAAAGAAGAAGACTAAGAATAAGAATAACAAGAAGAAGAAGAAGAAGAAGAAGAAGAAGAAGAAGAAGAAGAACAATTAGAAGAAGAAAAAGAAGAAGAAGACGATGAGGAAGCAGAAGAAGAACATTTAGAAAATCGAGAAGAAGAAGAAAAATTTAAGGAAGATGAGGAAGAAGTGGAAGAAGAGGAAGAAGAAGATGAAGAAAGAGGAGAAGACGATGAAGACGAAGAACTGAAAGAAGTAGAAGTGGAAGATGAGGAGGAAGAATTAAAAGAAGAGGAAGAAGAAGAAGTGAAAGAAGAGGAAGAAGAAGTAGAAGAAGAAGATGAAGAAGAAAAGGAAGAAGAAGAAGAAGAAGAAGAAGAAGAATAACAAGAAGTAGAAGAAAATGAAGATGAGGAAAAGGAGAAGAAGAGGAAGAAGAAGAAGAAGATGAAGAAGAAGAAGAAGTAGAAGAAGAAGAACAACAAGAAGAAGAGGAAGAAGTTAAACAAGTAGAAAATAGAGAAGAATAAGTGGAAGGAGAGGAAGAAGTCGAGGAAGACGAAGAAGTTGAAGAAGATGAAGAAGAAGAAGAAGAGAAAGAGAAGATGGAAGCGGAAGTTGAAGAAGAAGAAGAGGCTCAAACGAGAAGAAGAAGAAAATGAAGATGAAGAAGAAGACTAAGGGGAAGAAGAAGTGGAAGATGCAGTAAAAGAAAAAGAAGATGATATTTTTTTCCAAAAGAAGAAAAAGAAAAAGAAGAAAAAGAAGAAGAAGAAGAAAATGAAGAAGTAGAAGGTGAAGAAGAAGAAGAGGAAGTTGAAGAAGAAAAAAAAGAAGACAAGAAAGAAGAAGAAGAACAAGGAGTATTAAAAGAATAATAATAATTATTATAGTAATAATAATAAGTAGATGAAGAAGAAGAAGAAAAAGAAATAGTTGTAGTAGTAGTAGAAGAATAAGAAGAGCAAGAAGAAGAAGAAGAGGAAGAGGAAGAAGAAGAAGAAGAGGGAGATGATGATAAAGTAGAAGAAGAAGACGTAGAAGCAGAAGAAGAAGAGGATTATGAACATGAAGAAGAACAAGAAAAAGAGGAAGAAGTAGAAGAAAAAGAGGTAGAAGAAGGAGAAGAAAAAGAAGAAGAAGGAGGAGAAGAAGGAGCAGGAGGTGGAGGAGTAGAAGAAGTAAAAAAAAGAAGAAGAATAAGTAGGAGAAACAAGAGAAGAAGAGGTGGTCAAACAAAGAGGACAAGAAGGAGAAGAAAAGGAAGAAGAAGAAAAAGAATAATAAGGGGAAGAAGAAGAGAGGGAACAAGAAGAAGAAGAAGAAGAAGAAAAAGAAGAAGATGAAGACGGTGAATAAGAAGAAGAAAAAAGATAAAGAAGAGGAAGATGAGGAAGAAAAGGATGAAGAGGAAGAAAAAGAACAAGAACAAGAGGAATAATAACAAAAAGAGGGAGAAGAAAAGGAATTAGAAGAACAATAAAGAAGGGCAAGAAGAAGAAATGGAAGAAGGGGAGGAAGAAGAACAAAAAGAAGTAGAATAGGTAGAAGGAAAAGAAGAAATTGAATAAGAAGAAGAAGAAGAAGAGCAAAATAAAGAAGAAGAAGAAGAAGAAGAAGGTGAAGAAGAAGAAGAAGAAGAAGGAGTAGAATATGAAGTAGAATAATAATAAGAAGAAGATAGAGATCAGAAGAAGAAGAAGAAGAAGAAGCAGTTGTTGAAGGAGAACAAGAGGAAAAAGTAGAAGTAGAAGAAGAAGTCGGAAAGAAAAAGATGAGAAGAAGAAGTAGCAACAGATGAGAAGAAGAAGAAGAAGAAGAAGAAGGAGAAGGAGGAGGAGGAGGAGGAGAGGAAGAATAAGAACTAGTAGAAAATGAAGAAAAGAAGAAGAAGAAGAAAAAGAAGAAGAAGTCAAAGAAGAAGAAGAAGATGATGATGATGATGAAGGACCAAAAGAAGAAGGAGAAGAACAAGAATGGGAAAAGAAGAAGAAGAAGAAAAGAAAGAAGAAGAAGGAGAAGAAGAAAAAAAGAGTAAGCTCTAGAGAAGAAGAGAAAAAGATTAAAGTGGAATGAAGAAGAAGAAGATCAAGTCAAAAAAACTGAAGTAGCGAACGAAAAAACAGAAGTAGAGGAAGAAGAAGAAAAAGACGATGAACAAGAAGAAGAAAAAGAAGAGTAAGATGAAAAAGAAGAAGAGGAGGATGATAAAGAGAAGAAGGAGAAGGAGAAGAAGAAAAAGAAGAAAAAAAAACAAAAGAAAAAGAAGAGAAAGAAGAAGAAGAAGAGAAAAGATGAAGAAGAAGAAGAAGTAGAAAACTAGAAGATAAAGAAGGAGAAAAGGAAGAAGAAGAAGAAGAAGAAGAAGAAGAAAATGAAGAAGAGGAAAAAGAAGTAGAAGAAGATGAGGAAGAAGGAGAAAGAGAAGGGAAAGAAGAAGAAGAAGAAGAAACAAGAGGAAGAACAACAAGAGAAAGAAGATGAAGAGGAGGAACAAGAAGAAGAAGAAGAAGAAGAAGAAGAGGAAAAAGAAGATGAAGAAAAATAAGAAAAGGAAATAGAAAAAGAAGAAGAAGAAGAGAAAAAAGAAGAAGAGGAAGAAGAAAAAGAAGAAGAAGAAATATTAGAAGAAGAAGAATAGTAAGAATAAGAAGGCCAAGTAGAAGAAAATGATAAAGAGGAAGAAGGTGAAGAAGTAGAGGAAGAAGACGAAGTAGAAGAAGAAGAACAGGAACAAAAAGAAGAGGATGGAGAAGAAAAGAAGAGGGAGTTGAAGAAAAATAGGAAGAAGATTAAGAAGAAGAAGAAAAAGAAGATGTAGAAGTGGAAGAAGAAGAAAAAGAAGATGTAGAAGAAGAAGAAGAAGACGACGACGAAGAAAAAGGTGGAGGAGAAGAAGAAGAAGAAGGAGAAGAATAAGGAGTAGAAGAAGAAGTAGATGAAGAAGAGGAAGAAGAAGTGGAAGAAGAAGAAGATGAAGATGGAGAAGAAGAACAAGAGGGAGAACAAGAAGAGGATGAAGTAGAAGTAGAAGAAGAG
>JAIUJO010000169.1:365000-375000 GCA_023846275.1 Vanilla planifolia
AGAAGAAGAAGAAGAATAAGAAGTAGAAGAAAAGGAAAAAGATTAAGAAGATTAAGAAGTAAAAGAAGTAGAAGAAGAAGTAGTAGTTGTAGTAGTAGAAGAAGAAGAAGAAAAAGAAGGGGACGAGGAGGAAGAAGAAGAAGAGGAAGAAAAGGAAGAATAAGAGGAGGAAGAAGAGGATGAAAAAGAATAGAAGAAGAAGTAGAAGATGAAGAAGATCAAGAAGAAGTTGAGGAAGGACAAGAAAAAGAAGAGAAAGTAGAAGCAAAGAAAGAAGAGAAACTACTGGAGAAAGAAGATGAGGAAGAAGAGCAAGTGGAAGAAGAGGAAGCAAAAGAAAAATAAGTAGAAGAAGATGAAGAAGAAGAAAAGGAAGGAGAAGAAAAAGAAGTAGAAGATGAGGAAAAAGAATAAGAAGAAGTATAAGTAGAAGAAGATGAGTACTAGTAGTAGTAGAAGAAGAAGAATAAAAAGAAGTGGACAAGGAGGAGGAAGAAAAAGAAGAAGTTGAAGTAGAAGAAGACGAAGAAGATGAAGAAGAAGATGAAGATGAAGAAGAAGAAGAAGAAGAAGAAGATGAAAAATTAATAGAAGTAGAAAAATAAGAAGAAGATTAAGGAAAAGAAAAAGAAGAAGGGGACAAAGAGGAAAAAGAAGAAGAAGAAGAAGAAGTTGAAGTAAAAGAAGAAGAAGAAGAAGTTAAAGAAGTAGAAGATGAAGACGAAGAAGTAGATAAAGAAAAAGTAGAATAACAAGAACAAAAAGAGGATGAGGAAGAAGAAAAAGAAGAAGAGAAAGAAGAAGAAGAAGAGAAAAGGAAGTAGAAGATGATGAAGAAAGCGAAGACGAGAAAGAAGAAGAAGAATAGGAAGGTGAAGAAGAGGAAGAAGAAGAAGATAAGGAGGAAGATGAGGAAGAGGAAGAAGAAGTTGAAGAAGGAGGAAAAACTAGAAAAAAGTAGAAAGAAGAAAGAGGAAAGAAGAATTATATGGAAGAAGGAATAAAGAATAAGGAGGAAGATGCAATAAGAAAGAAGGAGGAAGTTTAACAAGAAGAAGAATAAGACAAAGAAGAGGAAGAGTAAGAGGAACAGGAAGATGAAGAGGAAGTGGAAGAAGAAGAAGTAGAGGAAGAAGAAGATGATGAAGAAGAAGAAAATGAAGATGAAGAATTCAAAGAAGAAGTAAAAAAAGATGGCAAAAATGAAGAAAAAGTAAGAGAAGAAGAAGAAGATGAAGAAAAAAAAGATGGAGAAGAAGAAGAAGAAGAAGGGGAGGAAGAAGAAGAAGAAGAAGAAGAAGAAGAAGAAGAAAAGGAAGAAGAAGAGGAGGAGGAAGAAGAAGAAGAGAAAGAAGAAGAAGAAAAAGAAGAAGAAGATGAGGAAGACGAGGAAGAAGAGTAAGAAGAGGAAGAAGAAGAAGAAGAAGATGAAGAAGTAGAAGAGGATGAGGAAGAAAAACAAGAGGGAGAAGAAGAAGAAGAAGAAAAAGAAGAAGAAGTGCAAGCAGAGCAAGAAGAGGAAGAGGAAGAGGAATGGGAAGAAGAAGAAGAAGAAAAAGAAGAAGAAGAAGAGCGAAAAAAAGTAGAAGAAGGAGATGATGATGATGAAGACTATGAAGAGGAGGTAGAGTATGAAAAAGAAGAAGTGCAAGAAGAAGAAGAAGTGCAAGAAGAAGAAGAAGTAGAAGAAGAAGAAGTCGAAGAAAAAGAAGAAAAAGAAGAGGAAGAAGAACAAGAAGAAATAGAAGGCAATGAAGAAGAAGATTAAGAAGAAGAAGAAGTAGAAGAAAAAGAAGGAGAAGAAGAAAAAGAAGGAGAAGGAGAAGAAGAAGAAGAAGAAGAAGAAGAATGAGAAGAAATAAAAGGGGAAGAAGATGAAGATGAAGAGAGAAGAAATAGAAGAAGAAGAAGAAGAAGAAAAAGAAGAAGAAAAAGAAGAAAAAGAAAAAGAAGAAGAAGAGGTTAAGGAAAAAGAAAAAGAAGAAGATGGAAAAGGGGAAGAAGAAAAAGAAGAAGAAGAAAAAGAAGAAGAAGAAGAAGAAGAAGAAGAAGAAGATGGAGAAGAAGAAGAGGAGGAGGAGGAAGAAGAAGAAGAAGAAGAAGAAGACGAAGAATAAGAAGAAGAAGAAAAGGAAGAATAAGAATAAGAATAAGAAGAAAAAGAAGAAGAAGAAGAAGAAGAAGAAGAAGAAGCAGAAAAAGAAGAAGAAGAAAAGGAAGAAGAAGAAGGGAAGGAGGAAGAAGGAGAAGAAGAGGTAGAGAAAGATGAGGAAGAAGTGGAAGAAGAAGAAGAAGAAGAAGATGAAGAGGGGAAAGAAGAAGAAGGCAGAGAAGAATTGGGAGAGGAAGATGAAAAAGAGCAAGATAAGGAATGAGACTAATAAACAGAAGAAGAAAAAGAAGAAGAAGAAGAAGAAGATGAAGAAGAAGAAGAAGTGGAAGATGAAGGAGAGGAAGATAAGGAACATGAGATGGAAGAAGAAGAAGAAGAAGTAGAAAAAGAAGAAGAAGAAGAAGAAGAAGATGATGATGATGATGAAGGAAAAGAAGAAGAAGAAGAAGAAGAAGAAGAAGAAGACTAAGGTGATTAAGATAAAGTAGAAGGGGAAGAAGAAGAAGAAGGAGAAGAAGAAGAAGAAGAAGAAGAGGAATAGAAAGAAGCAGAAGAAGAAGAAGAAGAAGAAGAAGAAGAAGAAGAAGTAATGGGAAGAAGAAGAAGAAGATGTTGAGGAAGATGAGGAAAAAGAGGAAGAAGAACAAGTAGATGATGAAGAAGAAGAAGAAGAAGAGGAAGTGGAAGAAGCAAAAGAAGAAGAGGAAGAAGAGGAAGAAGAAGAGTAAGAAGAAAAAGAAAAAGAGAAGATGAGGAGGAAGTGGAAGAATAAGAGGAAGAAGAAGATGAGGGAGAAGAGGAAGAAGAAAAGGAAGAAGAAGAAAAAGAAGAAGAAAAAGAGGGAGAAGAAGAAGAAAAATAAGAAGTAGAACAAAAAGGAGAAGAAGAACAAAACGAAGAAGATGAGCAAGAAGAAGAAGAGGAAGAAAAAGAGAAAGTAAGGAAGGCAGAAGAAGAGAAAGTAGAGGAACTGGAGTAGAAAGAAAAGGGAAAGAAGAATAAGAGGAAGAAGAGGAAGAAGGAGAAGAAGTAGTAGAAGCAGAAGAAGAAGAAGAAGAAGAAGAAGAAGGAGAAGAATAAGAAGAGGTAGAGGAGGAAGAAGAAGAAGAAGTACTAGTAATAGTAATAGTAGTTGTAGTAGAAGAAGAAGAAGAAAAAGAAGAGGATGAGGTGGAAGAAGAAGAATTACGAGCAAAAGAAGAAGAAGAAGAAGTAGTAGTAGAAGAAGAAGGAGAAAAAGAAGAAGAGCAAGAAGAAGAAGGGACAGAGGAAGAGGAAGAAGAAGACGATGGAATGAAGAAGTACAAGAGAAGAAGAAGAAGGAGTTGAAGATGAAGAAGAAGTAGAAAAAGAAAAATAAGAATAGTAAGAAGAAGAAGAGGAAGGAGAACAAGGAGAAGGAGAACCATGGGAAGAAGAAAAAGAAGAAGAAGTTTGGGAAGACGAAGAAGAAGAAGAAAAAGAAGAAGACGATGAGGAAGAAGAAGATGACGAAGAAGAAGAAGAAGAAGAAAAATAGATAGAAGGAAAGTATAAAGTAGAAAAAAGAAACCAGAAGGAAGAAAGTAGATGGAAGCAAGAAGAAAGAAGAAGGAAGTGGGAAGAAGGAAGAAGGAAGATTGAAAAGGAAAGCTGGAAGAAGATGAAGAAGAAAAAGAAGAAGAAGATGAAGAAGAGGAAGGGCAAAAGGAAGAGGAAGAGGAAGTGGAATAGGATGATGAATCTGAAAAGGAAGTAAAAGAAAAAGAAGAAAAGGAAGAAGAAGATGAGAAAGAAGAATAGGAAAAAGAAGAAGTTTATGAAGAAGTTGAAGAAGAAGAGCAAGTAGGTAAAGAAGAAGATGAAGAAAAAGAAAAACAAGAAGAAGAATTAGAAGAAGAAGAAGTGGAAGAAGCAGATGAAGAAGAAGAAGAAGAACAGGAATAATAATAATAATAATAAGAGGAAGAAGAAGAAGAAGTATAAGAAGAAGAAGAAGTTGGAGAAGTAGAAGAAGAAAGAGGAGAAGAAGAAGAAGAAGAAGATGAAGAAGAAGAAGAAGGAGAACCAGATGAAGAAAAGAAGAGAAAGAGTAGAAAGAAGAAGAAGAAGAGGAAGAGAAAGAAGACGAAGAAGTAAAGGAAGATTAGGAATAAGAAGAAGAAGAACAAGAAGAAGAAGAGGAAGAAAAAGAAGAAGAAGAACAAGAAGAAGGAGAAGAAGAGAAAGAAGAAGAAGAAGAAGAAGAAGAAGAAGAAGGAGAATATAAGAAGAAGAAGAGCAAGAAGTATAAGAGGAAGAAGAAGAAAGAGAAGAGAAAGTAGATGTAGAGAAAAAAGAGAAACTAGAGCAAAAAAGGGAAGAGGAAGAGGAATAAGATGAGGAAGAGGAAAAAGAGGAAGAAGAAGATGTAGATGATTAAGAAGAAAGAACAAGAAGAAGAAGAAGTTGATGATGAATAAGAACAAGTAGAAGAAGGAGAAGAAGTATTGGACGAAGAAGAAGAAGAAGAAGAAGAAGAAGAGAAAGAAGAGAAGAAGTAGAAGGCAAAGAAGAAGAAGAAGAAGAAGAAGAAGAAGAAGAGAAAGAGGAGGAAGAAGAAGATGAAGAGGATGATGAAAATCATAAAGATGAAAAGGAAGATTAGGAAGAAGAGGAGCAAGAAGATGAAGAAGATGAGGAAGAAGAAGAAGAAGAAGAAGATGATGAAGAGCAAGAAGAAGAAGAGCATGAAGCAGAAGAAGAGGAGGAAGAAGAAGATAAAGAAGAAGAAGAGGAACATGATGAAAGAGACGAGGAAGAAGATGAATGGGTAGAAGAAGAAGAAGAAGAATAGGATGAAAAAGAAGCAGAAGAAGAAGAAGAGTAAGAATAACAATAAGAAGAGGAAGAGAGGAAGAAGAAGAAAAAGAAGAAGAAGAAGTGGAAGGGGGAGAAAAAGAAGAGGACGAAGATGATAAGGAACAAGAGGATGAAGAAAAAGAAGAAGTTGAAGAGGAAGAAGTAGAAGAGGGAGAGGAGGAGGAAGAAGAGGAAGAAGAGGAGGAAGAAGAAGAAGAGGAAGAAGAGGAAGAAGAGGTGGATGAAGAAGAAGAAGAACTTGAGAAAGAAGAAGAAGAAGAAGAAGAAGAAGTGAAAGAAGAAAATGAAGAAGATGAAGAAGAAGCAGAAGAAGAATGGAAAGATGATAAAGAAGAAAAAGAAGAAAATGAAGAAGAATAAGAAGAAGACAAAGAGGAAGGCAAACAACATGAAGGAGAAGAAGGAGATGGGGAAGAAAAAGAAGAAAATGACGAAGTTCAAGAGGAAGAAAGAGAAGAAGAATGACAAGAGAAAGGTGATTTAGAGGAGGAAGAAGAAGAAGAGTAGGAAGAAGTGGAACAGGAAGAGGAATAACAGCAAGATTCAGAAGAAGAAGAAGAAGCGAAAGAAGAAGAAGTGGAACAAGAAGAAGAAGAGGAAGACGAAGAAGAGGAAGATGAGGAACAAGAGGAAGAAGTAGAAGAAGAAGTAGAAAAATAAGAAGAAGAAGAAAATGAAGGGAAAGAAGGAAGAAGAAGAGGAAGAAGGGGCAGGAGGAGGAGGAGAAGAAGAAAAGCAAGAAGAGTAGAAAAAAGAAGAAGAAGGAGAAGAAGAAGAAAAGCGAGAAGAAGAAGAAGAAGACGAGAAAGATGAGGAAAAAGATGGAGAAGAAGAAGAAGAAGAGCAAGAAGAAGAGGAAGAGGAAGAAAAATAAGAAGAGAAGAAGAAGTGGAAGGGGAAGAAGAAGAGGAAGAAGAAGAAGAGGAAGAAGAAGAAGAAGAAGAAGAAGAAGAAGAACCAGAAGGTAAAGAAGAAGGAGAAGAGAAGAAGTAGAAGCGGAAGACGAAGAAGAAGAAGAAAAAGAAGAGGAGGAAGAAGAAGAAGAGGAATTTTATGAAGGAGAAGTGGTAGAAGAAGTAGAAGTTGAAGAAGAAGAGGAAGAAGGAGACAAAGAACTCAAGAAGAACTAGAAGATGACAAAGAAGAAGAAGAATTAGAAAAAGAAGAATAAGAAGAAGAAAAATAAGAAAAGAAGAAGAAGAAGAAGAAGAAGAACTAGGGGAAGAAGTAGAAGAGGTAGTAGTATTGGTAGAAGAAGAAGAAGAAGAAAAGAAGAAGAACAAGAAGAAGAAGAAGAAGGACAAGAAGAAGAAGAAGAAGAGGAAGAATGAAAGAAAGAAGAAAAAGAAGAAGAAAAAGAAGTAGTAAAAGAAGAATAAGAAGAAGAAGAAGTAAAAGTAGTAGAAGAAGAAGAAGAAGAAGGACTAGGAAGAGGATTAAGTAGAAGTAGAGGAAGAAGAAGATGATGAAGAAGTTGAAGAAGAAGAAGATGTAGATGTTGAAGAAGAAGAAGGACAAGAAATAGAAGAAGAAGAAGAAGAAAAAGTAGAAAATGAATAGAAAGAGGAAGTACAATTAGATAAAGAAGAAGAAGAATAGGAAGAAAAAGAAGAAGAATAAGAAAAGAAAAAGAAGAAGAAAAAGAAGAAGAAGAAGAGCTAGAAGAAGAGGAAGAAGAAGAAGAGAGAGAAGAAGAAGAAGCAAAAAAAGGGAAAGTAAAAGAATTGAAAGAAGAGGAAGAGGAACATGAAGTAGAAGAAGAAGAAGAAGTAGAAAAAAACAAGAAGAAGAGCAAAAATTAGACGAAGAAGAAGAAGAAGTAGAGGACAAAGAGGAGCTAGAGTAGGAAACAGAAGAAGAAGTACCAAAATAAGAAGAAGAAGAAGAAGAAGAAAAAGAAGAAAAAGAAGTGGAAGATGAACGAGATGAAATAGAAGTTGAAGAAGTATTTGAAGAAGAAGAAGAAGGAGAAGAAGTAGAAGAAGAAGAAGAACATGAAGAGAAAGAAGATGTAGAAGAAAAAGAAGAAGAATAATAAGAATAAGAAAATGAAGAGGAAGAAGAAATAGTAGTAGTATTAGTAGTAGAAGAAGAAGAAGAAGAAGAATTTGTTGAAAAATATAAAGAAGAAGAAGATAAAGGAGAAGAAGAAGAAGAAGAAGAAGAGGTGGAGGAGGAGGAGAAGGAGGAAGAAGAAGAAGAAAAAAAGGAGGTGAAGAAGAATAGGAATAAGAAGTAGAAGAAGAAGAAAAAATAAGAAGTAGAGGTGGAAGAAAAAGAGAAAGAAGAATAAGGGGAAGGAGAGGAAGAAGTAGTAGTAGTAGAAGAAGAAGAAGAAGAAGATGGAGAAGATTAAAAAGGACTAGAAAAAGAGGAAGAGGAAGAAGAAGAAGAAGAGAAGAAGGAAAACCAGAAGTAGTAGCAGAACAAGATGACGATGAAAAGGAAGAGGATCAAGAGTAAGAAGAAGAAGAAGAAGAAGAATAAGAAGAAGATATAGAACAAGAAGAAGAATAAAAATGGGAAGTAGAAGGGGAAAAGGAGGAAGAAGAAGATGAGAAAGAAGAAGGGAAGAAGAAGAAGGAGATGATGAACCTGAAGAGGAAGGAAAAGAAGAAGAAGAATAGGAAGAAGAAGCGAAGGAAGAAGAAGCGAAGGAAGTAGAGGAAGAAGTTAAAGAAGGGGAAGAAGAAAATGTAGATGAAGAAGAAGTTTGGGAAGATGATGACGAAGAGGAAGAAGAAGAAGAAGATGAAGAAGGAAGATGAAGAAAGAGGAAAGAAGAAAGAAGGAAGAACATAGACAGAAGAAGGAAGAAAGAAGAATGAGGAAGGAAGAGATAAGTAGAACAAAGGAAGAAGGAATATAATAGAAGGAAGAAAGAAGAAGAAGAAAAATAAATAGAAGAAGAGGAAGAAGAAGAAGACGAAGATGTGGAAGAGGAAGAGGATGAGGAAGAAGTAGATGAAGACAAATTGGAAGAAGAAGATGAAAAGTAAGAAGAAGTTGAAGAAACGAAAAAGAAGAAGTAGAAGATGAAGATGTCGAAGAAGATGTAGGAAAAGAGGAAGATAACAAAGAAAAAGAAAACATAGAAGAAGAAGAGGAAGAGGTGGAAGATGAAAAAGATGAAGAAGTAGAAGTAGAAGAAGAAGTGGAAGAAAATGAAGACGAAGAAGAAGAGGAAAAAGAAGAAGAAGAAGAAGATGGTGATGAGGAAGAAGAAGAAGAAGAAGGAAGAAAAAGAAAGAAGAAAGTAGATAGAAGAAAGTAGAAGGAAGAATTTAGATGGAAGAAGGAAGAAAGAAGAAGGATTAAGGAAGATGGAAGATATAAGTAAACGATGGAAGAATAAAGATGGATGAAGGAAGAAGGAAGAAGATGGCGAAGAAGAAGAAGAAGAAGAAGAAGAAGAAGAAGAAGACAAAGGAGAGGAAGCGGAAGAGGAAGGCGTAGAGGAACTCAAAGAAGAAAATGAAGAAGTGGAGAAAGAAGATGAAGAGGAAGAAGATTCAGAAGAAGAAGATGATGAAGAAGATGAAGAAGTCAAAGAGGAAGTACAAAAAGAAGACAAAGATAAAGAAAAAGAAGATGAAGAAGCAGAACAAGAAGATGTAAAAGAAGAAGAAGAAGAAGAGGAAGAGGAGGAGGAAGAAGAAGAAGAAGAGGAAGAAAAGGAATAAGAAGAGGAAGAAGAAGAAGAAGCAGAAGGTAAAGAAGAAGAAGAAGAAGAAGATGATGAAGAAGACGAAGAAGAAGAAGAAGAGAGAGAAGAAGAATAGCAAGAAGAAGAAGAAGAAGAAGAATAAGAAGAAGAAGAAGGAGAAGAAGAAGTAGAAGAAGAAAAAGAAGGAGACGAAGTAGAAGAAGAGAAAGAGGTGGAAGAAGAAGAAGAAAAGGAAGAAGAAGAAGATGAAGATGAAGAGGAAAATTGAGAAGAAGAGGAAGAAGAGGAAGAAGAAGAGGAAGATTAGGAAGAAGAAGAAGAAGAAGAAAGAAGAAGAAGAAGAGCAAGGCAAAGAAGAAAAAGAGGAACAAGAAGAAGAGCAAGAAGAAGAAGAAGAAGAGAAAGATAAGGAACAAAAGGTAGACGTAGAAGATGAAGTACGAAAAGAAGAAGAAGAAGAAGAAGAAAAAGGAGGAAAAGAATAAGAAGAAGAAGAACGTGAAGAAGCAGGACGAGAAGAAGAAGAAGAAGAGAAAGAAGAAGAAGAAGAAGAAGAAGAAGAAGAAGAAGAAGAAGAAGAAGAAGTTGCGGAAGAAGAAGAAGGGCAAGGGGATGAAGAAGAGGAAGAAGATGAGCAAGAAGAGGAGGATTATGAGGAAAAGAAGAAGAAGAAGAAGAAGAAGAAGAGGAAGAAGGGGAAGAAAAGGAAGAAGAAGAGGAAGAAAAAGAAGAAGAAAAAAAGAATTATAAGAAGAAGAAGAAGAAGAAGAAGAGGAAAAAGAAGTAGAAGAGCAAGAAGAAGTTCAAGCTGAAGTAGAAGAAGTGGAAGAACAAGAAGAGAAAGAAGAGGAGCATGAACAAGAAAAAGAAAAAGAAGAAAAAGAAGAGGAAGAAGAATGAGAAGAAGTAGAAAAAACTAAAGAATAAGAAGAAGAAAAAGAAGTAGAAGAAGAAGAAGTCGAAGAAGAAAAAGGAGAAGACAAAAAAGAATAAGAAGAAGAAGACGAAGAGGAAGAAGAAGCAGAAGAAGAAAAGAGGAAGAAGAAGAATAAGAAGAAGAAGAAGAAGAAGAAGAAGAAGAAGAAGTTGAGGAAAAAGAAGAAGAAGAAGAAGAAGAAGAAGGCGAAGAGGGAAAGGAAGAAGAAGAAAAAGAAGAAGAAGAAGTGGAAGAAGAAGAGAATGGAGAAGAAGAAGAAGAAGAAGAAGAAGAAAAGAAAGAAGAGGAAATAGAAGGGGAAGAAGAAGAAGAAAAAGAGGAAGAAGTAGAATAAGAACAAGAATGCGATAAAGAACAGGATAAAGAAACAAAACTAGAGGAGAAAGAATAAAAACTATAAAAAGAAGAAAAACAAGATGAAGAAGAAGGAGAATAAGAAGTA
>JAIUJO010000169.1:380000-442500 GCA_023846275.1 Vanilla planifolia
AAGAGGAAGAAGAAGAAGAAGAAGAAGAAAAAAAAAATGAAAAAGATGAAGATGTATAGGAATAAGAAGAAGAAGAAGTAAAAGAAGAAGAATAATAAGAAGAAAAAGGAGAAAAAAAAGTGGTAAAAGTGGAAGAAGCAGAAGAAGAAGAAGAAGAGGAAGAAAAAGAAGAAGAGGAAGAAAAAGAAGAAGAGGAAGAAAAAAATGAAAAAGATGAAGTTGTATAGGAATAAGAAGAAGAAGTAGTAGATGGAGAAGGAGGAGGAGGAGAAGAAGAAGAGGAGGAAGAAGAAGAAGTAGAAGAAGAAGAAGAAGTTGATGAAGAAGAAAGAGAAGAAGAAGAAGGAGGAAGGAGAGGAAGAGAATAACAAGAGGCAGAAGAATAAGAAGTGAAAGAAAAAGAAGAAGAAGAAGAAAAAGGATGATGAGAAGAAGAAGGAGAGAAAGCACAACAACAACAAGAAGAAGTAGAAGTAGAAGTAGAAGAAGAAGAATAAAATGGAGGAGAAGAAGAACAATACGAAGAAGATGATGAAGAACAAGAAGTAGAAGGAGAAGAAGAAGAAGAAGAGGAAGAAGGAGAACGAGGAGATGAAGAAGAAGAAAAAGAATAAGGATAATATTAGGAAGAAGAAGAAGAAGAAGAGGAAGAAGAAGAAGAAGATGTAAAGGTGAAGAAGATGTAGAGGAATAAGAAGAAGTAGTAGATGTAGAAGAAGAAGGAGGGGGAGGAGAAGGAGATGAGAAGGAAGAAGAAGAAGATGAAGTAGAAGAAGAAGAAGAAGAAGAAGATGACAATGATGATGAAGAAGAAAAAGAAGAGGAAGAAGGAGGTGGAAAGGAGGAGGAGAAGAAGAAGAAGAAACAGATGAAGAAGAAGGAGAAGAGATGAAGAGGAAGAAGAAGATAGGGAAGAAGGAGAAAAAGAAGAAGATTAAGAAGAACAAGAAGCAGAAGAAGAAGAAGAAGAAGATGAAGAAGAAGAAGAGGAAGAAGAAAAAGAAGAAGACGAAGAAGAAGAAGAACAAGGATAAGAAGAAGGATAAGAAGGAGAAGAAGAACGAGAAGGAGAAGAAGATGAAGAAGAAGAAGAGGAATGAGAAGAGGAAGAAGAAGAAGAAGAAGAACTAGAACAAGAAGAAGAAGAAGAAGAAGAACTAGAAGAAGATGAAGAAGAAGAAGAAGAAAAATAAGAGGAAAGAATAAGAAGAGGATGAAGTAGAAGAAGAATAAGAATAAGAATTAGAATAAGAAGAAGATTAAGAAGATGAAGAAGAAGAAGAAGGGTAAGAAGAAGAAAAAGAACAAGGAGAAAAAGGAGTAGAAGAAGAAGAAGAAGAAGAAGAGGAAGAAGAAGGAGAAGTAGAAGAAGAAGAAGAAGTAAAGGAAGAAGAAGAAGAAGAAGTAGAAGAATAAGAAACAAATGGAAAAGAAGAAGAGGAAGGGGAAGAAGAAGAAGGAGAAGAAGCAAAAGAAGTAGAAGAAGAAGAAGCAGAAGAGGCACAAGAATAAGAAACAGAAGTAAAAGATGAGGAAGAAGAAGAAAAAGGCGGAGAAGAAGGAGAAGAAGGAGAAGAAGTAGAAGAAGAAGAAAAAAAAGGAGTAGGAGAAGAAGTAGAAGAAAAAGATGAACAAGAAGTAGAAGAAGAAAAAGAAGAAGAAGAAGAAGAAGGAGAAAAAGAAGAAGAGATAGAAGAGAAAGAGGAAGAAGAAGAAGAAGATGGAGGAGAAGAAGAAGTAGAAAAAGGAGAATTAGGAGGAGGAGGAGGAGGAGAAGATGAAAAAGAAGAAAAGAAGAAGATTATGAAGAAGATGTAGAAGGAGAAGAAGAATAAGAAGATGTATAATAAGAGAAAGTTGTTATGAACTGGAAACTTTTAGTTCCAGAAAACATTTCTTTATATATACCATAAATGATTTGGAAGATTTAAAAGTGTTACTATGAAGAATGCTTTTTTGCAAAAGTTTAAATATTTTTTTATCAATAAAGATATTAACTGTTAATTACATATATCTTTACTTAATTTATTAACACTTTAAAAAGGTATTTTTTATATCCTTATTAATTTGATATATTTGCTATTTTACATTCTTTAAAAAGTTTATTAAAACTTTTTTGAAGTTTGTTATGCACTTAAATTTTAAAAGTTTAAAAAAAATTATTTATTTTTATAATATCTCAACATCATTTTACTTTGGTTACTTGGATGAAGTTAATTTTTTTTTCTCACCATAAAGGAAGCTTTATAATTACACATAATAGCTAAGATTTTAATTTTTTTCTTTTCCAATTTTTTATACTTTTAAATATATTTTTACTATATTATAATAATTGTTAAATTAGAGCTCTAATAGTGATCATATAATGACAAATTACATATTAATTAAAAAAACTTTAATTTTTATTATTTCAATAGTTGTTCTAATTATAAACTTTTTATTGAATACGAGTTATTTTTTGTGATTGTAATATTGGATAAAGTATTATTAGAATTTTATGAAAATTGATTTACATATTTGAAATATTTAAAATTACGAATAAGGTTATTTTTAATTATTTTTTAAAATATATTTTAATGCACAAGTAATTTAACAATGCAATATGTTTTTATACTTTTAACATCAATGTTTTAAAGTAGGGTACATTGTTTTTATATTATAAATTTGTTGCGGGCTACTTGTAGATATTTCTCAAGATGATTTTGTAAAACGAAAGTTTTTAATGATACAATGTACAAACAAAGTTCAAAATCATAAATGAGAGATTATGTTTATGATTTTTTTGATTCTCTTTCCATAATTTTTTTATTTATGATGTATTATTTTTATTTATATCTCACTTTATTTTAATTATTGGTTTATATAAAGGAAATTAAACATTTAAAGACTTAAAGGTTATTTTATAATTGCAAAATATCAAGTTATTTAATAACTAAAATATAATAAATGTGAAATATAAACTACCAAAAATATTTAAGATAATTAAAATATTTCTAATTTTCTAACTAACAACATAACTATCAAAAACCCCTTTCATAATAATGTGAGCTTTGGAGGTATTTTGATATGAAAAATGTAAGAGTGAAAATTAAAATTAAAAAAGAAACATTCAAATTAACAAAAATTTCAAAAGGTCTTTAAGAAAAAAAAGTTTAATAATGCATGAATAAGAAATATAATTAGTCATTATTTTTCAAGGAATGTCTTTAAGAAGGAGGAAATTCTTTCTTCTCTAGACTAAGAGAGATTTATTAAGTAAATGAATGGTTCAATTTTTACTTTTTCTTATGTAATGTTTCTAATTTAGCTATAAAAAATGCAGATTACTTTTTTACTTATGAACACAAAGAAAATTACATGATCAGATATTATATTTTTGCTTTGATTGTAGATATATATGGAATATAATATTAGAATAGCAATTTGATGATGTAAAGCACTTGTTAACATAGTCATCACCATGTAAAATAAGTGAAAATCATGCTTAATTTTATGCTTTGTTGTTTATTTATGTTGGTTGCATGATAATCTATGCATTAAGCATAGATTATCATGATAATTGTTAAAAAATAAAAATCATGAAGATCAGAGTTTTATTTAATATAACCCTCATAACCTAAACTTAATGGCCATATTTTCTTATTATGTCACTAATAGTTAGAATCCTTAATATAATTCTTCTTCTCTCTAAGTAGAATTACTATTTGATAATATAGATTGAATATATTTACTTCTTGATTATTTGCAAGAATAGACAATAAGTTTTGTGCCTTTATAAATAAAGAAATGTGTAAAATATAGACTTTATTATATGTTTTTCATTTAAACTTATAGTTTTAATGTATTTTCAATGTGAGGCACTATGATTGTGTTTACAATTACTCACAAGTTTAGTTGATAATATGATATGTTATAAATGGTACTTTATTGCTAAAATCATGGGAAAAAAATATGAAATGTAAAGTGATATATGTTATACCATAGATTAAGTAATAAAAAAGTTAAAGGCACTTGGAAATAAATAAAAAAATTCTAGATAATGTTGTAGCCAGCCATTTCTTTGTTTAAGGTCTACTTCTGAAGCATGGAACCATAGACTTAGCTAAGTTATAAGGGGCATTGGTTCAACCTTCAATAGAACCTAAATAGATTCCAAAGTGTGTGTCATTCTTGGTTACTAGTTAGAAAATCTTAGAGGGACTCAGTTTAAGTCACATGATGACACTCTTGATGGTGATCTAAGGAATATGTTAAGGCTTAGGAGAGGCCTTATTATTATTATGATAATTACAATTTTCCTTAGAATCATAAGGGTCATAATGATACTTGTGTGGATCGAGGCTAAGTTGTACTAGCTATAAGTTAAATATATAACCTAAGGATAAAAGCTAAGCCATTATGAACTCTATTCTCAACTTAGATAAGAAAGATCCAAAACAAAGTGGGGCAAGATTAAACATAAGAAAAATGGGCTAAGAACATCTAGATAGCTAAATTAGGATTTAATAAGAACCCCAAGTCGTCTAAATATAATGGACTCCAAATTAATAACACTCACTATGGAGATAGAGTTGCCAAGAACCCCACACCATTGGTTAGTGTTAATTAAATGTGAATGGTTAAGCCTATAAATGGAGTGTCAATTTCATGGTGTGAAATTTTATAATTTGTAGGAAGCCATTATATGAATAGCCCTAAAAAGAAACAAGTGCACATTTCATTCCACAAGAAATACTATCGTGTGCTTTGTTGTATTGGGGACTACTTGTGGTTCATGAAGACTCTTAGAATCCTACATGAATGCCCATGTGATTATCATTACCATGTCAAATACTGGATTAAATTATTTGAAAGAAGCGATAGGGATTGTCATGATTTTTGTGTATAAAAAGTTGTATTATATTATGGAGTAGATGCTAAGTATCTGGTTTGTCATAGTGTAAAGAAATACATGTTGAATTAGTTAGTGGAAGATGATATCCTTTTGTTATTTGGAAACTAATGTCACTCATTCATGAGATTTTTATTCTATTGTTACATTCATAATTCATATTAGCGTATAATATTGTTATAGTATGGCTGAAAGTTTTCTTGTTGAGCCACCAAACTCTCCCATTTATATCAAGATCAAGTTGTTAAAATTTGAGTAACATTCGAGCTAAAGATTATCAGAGTTAGTGAATTAGTTGAACAATTTATGTTATTTACTTCATCATGAATAATAATAGATTTGATACTTTTTTCTCATTAATTCTATTTTATTAGATATAGAATTGTATTTGATTATGTTATTAGACTTGGTTCTTGTTAGTTATTTTTTTCTATCAGACTTTAGTATTTATTCATGATATTTCCTTAGATTAGATTAGAATTGAGTGGTTTAATTGATTTTGTAGATATTTTATTTATGTTTTGGTATTGTGGAAGACAAAAAATATTAGATTCCTAGCATAATAATATTTTTCTTGGAACTTACAAGTGCAATATGATAATATGATTCTTTATAATTGGTTGCACTCATGTTTTTTTAAACAAATTTTAGGCTTGGTAGTGTAAGAAAATTTGAGAGTTAGGCTAAGGCAAAATGATATATATATATATATATATCTGTGTGTGTGTGTCCATGTGTGTGGGTGAGCGGTTTTGTGTATATGGGTGTGTGTGTTTGTATGTGCTTGTATCTGTGTGTATATAATTGAATCTTTTTTTATTAATATGAAGTAGTTATATAATCAATTGAATACAAATAATACAAGTTTTTTTTTACTTTTAAAAGTTTTTTTTCCTATATTATAAAATGGTGAATGTTGTTATCATGATGGTCTCATGAACAATCAAAGATATTTTGATGATAATAACCAAATTAAGTGAGGTTTTAACATAATCATAAAGCTTGGATATATTTTGGCTAGATAAGTGGGGAAGAGGAGCTTCAAAAAGATGTCAAGAAGTTTTATAAGATAGATTTTATGATGTTAACTACTAACCATGATAATTTATTTGATAGTAATCAGACAAAATATTTTTGGTGAATTTGGTTGAGAAAAATTTTAAATATTAGTAGTTAATGTGTTTCTTCATAGAAGATGTTGAAGAAAAACACAGTAAATATTAAATCTCATGAAAATCATCTTGGTTAAAGTGACAGGTCATCTAAACAAATATTTTGAATAATGATATCTTGATTGTCTTAAGAATTACTTTTCTTAATTTTTTTTATTTTTTTTTCTATATAATTAATTAAATCTAAAAAATAGGAAAAACTAATTCTACTAAAATTGACTAATCTAAACATATGTAATAATTTTCAGGCATGGAGCATTAATGTCGAACCCGTTCGCTACAATAATCAAAACGAGGCATCACTCCTGAGCTTAGATTGTAGTATCCTGAATCAAGGCACTACTCACTACATTTATGAATTAATTAATCATGTTATTGAATGTGTAGTGACTTACTTATGAACAAACTTGATCACACTTATCATGAAATCAAGCTACTTTTAGAGCAAACAAAGTGTCTTATAAGAAGAAAAAAATACGAGCAAATACATCATTTGGGACTAAAGTTTAAAGCTTTTTCCTCGCAAACTTCTAAATTACTATGGTCATTTGCGCTATCTAATCATGTAATTTTACAATAAAATGATCATTGTTATAATTGCCCTTTTTAAACGATAATTCTACTCATTGTCTATTCTCTCCATTAAACGATTGAATGGTCCACATTTAATATACAAGTAAAATTAAATCTTGTCATTATATCATAATTTAGAATTAGCCATTCATATGAAATCCAAATTTTTAAACCTCTAGTTTTTTCATAACTGGCCATTTGTGCAGTTTTCATAATCAAGTGTTCCAAGTTTATTTTAATCTTGTCACTCCCACACAATGACAACTTTTTTGATAAATATTTAGTAGGTTTTATAAATTTTATTTAAAAAATATTAAGTTTTTAATTAAAAAACATCTATTAATAACATCAAATGGTTAGTTTGTTAAACACTTTTAGCCATTAAGAAATAAATTTGGTAAATATTGATCAAAATAAATTGATGAAATTTTTACAAAATTCTAAAGAAACATTTTAAGTAAAGATATTGAAGGCATTAATAGCTAGTGCTCATTGTTGCCCCTATACATTGTGTACTTCTTCACCAATTCATTATTCCTTCTTAAAAACATCAAAGTTCTCATTTCCTCTTTTTTCTATTTGATAAAATTAAAATACTTGTGCCTTGTTGAGCATTCGTAAAGCATAGGAATTACTTTGCATAAATTTTAATTGCCACTTTTCTTTCCACTTCTTATAAATCTTACTTCATTATAAGGCCTTTGTAGTTATTGTATTTTCTATTTAATTATTATGAGAGTTTAGTATACCCATTGTTTGGCAAAAGTCTTATATAGATTTTTTTTAATATCATTTTTTTCTAGAAGTGGTTGTACGTTTGATTTTAGGATGAATAACCTAAACAATGCTAAGTACACTTTAAAATTCTTGCTAACCTTCCTATTATACAATTTCCTTAAAAATTTATTATTAAATAAAAATTATCGTTATTTTAAATGAAATTTAAATTTTTTGAAAAACTAGTTTTAGATATTTGTTTAAGCTTATTGCAAAATTTTTTAAACATTTCCTTAAAATATTTTTGTAAGAAACAAATTTTATTTTCCTAATAATTTAGCCATTCTCTTATTGAACTACTCTTGAACTGATCAGAAGAGATCATTTGCTTAAGATGAATGTACAAAACTCAAACGAACTAAACTGAGTTAATTAAAAGGAAGGAACTTAATGAAGCATAAGCCAAAAAAGTTGATATTTGAAATGAAGAGTTAATAACATGGAGGATATATGGCAAGCTTGAATAATAAACAAAGAAAAATAATAGTAAACATGGAGAAATTTTTGGCTTTTAAAATCATAAAAAGGTTCTTTTTGACAAAGGTCTCAAAAGAACTTCACAAACAAACATCAAAGTGACAGTGAGGTGATAGCATTTTTCAAGTTTATTTTAGCATGGTGACACTTCCAGCATGACTCTAGGAACACCTTCTTGTAAGTATGATCCTCTCCCTTGTTGGGTATATCTCATGTGTGCATTAACCTCATGGTTTTTCTTTTATGTTGAATGTGGGAAAGTTTTTTATCCTCACTAATCATGATAGCACTAATCTCTTTTTTAAAGTGTAAACAAAAGGTCATGTTTGACGATGATGTCTCTAAAAAGCTTGTCCCCTTCAAACTCACTCAAATAGGTAACATTTTCAATTGGATGACCAAACATGGAATTTCAAAGAATAAGAATTCAAAACAATTGGCATCTTTGAATCTATCACAAAGTGGTAAGCATGTGCTCCTAATATTTTCACTGAAATTGGAAAATATTTGATGTTGGATATACAATATTTGGATTAGTGTAGTCTTTCAAATGACGTTCCTCAAATGGTTCCAAATTTTTAGCTCAATACTAAACCTTTGTAAGCTTTAGTGTAGATCTCATTAAAGCACATTCCGATAACCATGGTCAATAAGTAGGTTCCATTCTCAATCATTTTAATAGTTAGCAAGTCTTTAAAAGTAATGCAATGACAATAAACTTAATAAGACCCCATGGGGCTCTGGTCTTCATTTTGGTCAAACTTGCTAAAATACTTCATTTATGTATTGAAATCTCCAGAAAGTCTAAGTGCAATAATAGATTACTAACAAAAGTTAACTAATGAAAATTTTCCCAATTATTATTGAAGAAACTGTAAGCAAAGATTCTCAATGGTCCAATGCAAGCAAGCAAAAAGCTCTAAACCCTTATGTGTAAGACATGAAGAAGATGAGACAATTCCAATTAATGAAGTAATAAGTTATATGAAACTTCAAACTTTGGTAGCCATCAATGTAGAAAACAATATCAACACCCACTACATCACACAACTTCAACAGAATAAAAAAAAACATAATTGTGCTATGAATAATCTATTCAATTACTACATGATCAATTTTGACTAGCAATTCTAAAGTAAGAGTAAAAAATATCAATCTAATTTGAAACTTACGAAGGACATGCAGCTTAAACATCAAGTAGACGTTCAATCTCTTAAACTCTCAAATACATATCTCTAGGAAAAAGTAAAGGCTCTTGAGCTCTTTAAGTTAGACTTGAATAGCTTCACAGTGGTTAATAGTAACAAGTCAATAAGAAAAGTCACTAAATGGAATGTTCAAAAGATCATTTATTTAAAAATGACTAGAAGAATCTTTCAAGAATCTCAAAATATAAGCATATTAGATTGTAATTGATAATGTCCTCCTTTTCAACGCAAAGGATGTAGTTAGTTTGTAGCCGCTTGATGCTTAATAACATGATTAGATTACACAAAATTAAGTTAATTGCGATGATGGAATGCTTTGCAAGTAATATAGAAATGGACATTCTTTATAGGAGACTAAATTTTTACTATTGTGAGGCAACATTTCTAACAAAGCATATGTGTTTTAGTTACAATACTTATAATGTTAAAAATTGAAAATTAGGAATATTTTCTTCACATGGTGATACATAAATGATGTGTTACCATTTTGTGTATGCCAACAACTCTTTTATTAATAGAATAGATATTTGGTGCGATTTATGATTGATGATGGAGCACAATTGTCTTCCCTAAATGGAAGGGACACTCAAACCACTTTACTATGGTTGAAAAATTTAAACACCACCCTTGTGGGCAGAACCTTATTGAATCATGATTTGCTCAAAGCCTTCCTAAAATAGTAGCTCAACATATGAACAAGTTTTTACTATACCAAATGCTATCACTAATCATTTGTCCATCAATAATTAAATCTAAACAACTTAGATTCCTAAGTACTAGGATTGAAAGCATAGAATTGTCTCAAGTGTTTGCTTAGCATTTGAGTTTTCCAATTGCCTGACTAGGAAGGAGGGCCCTAACTTACAAGCTAATGAGACTAAAGCCCACCTTAAAGAATGGAGTAAAATTTAATTTGGTCATATATTTTTAATGATTGAAGAAAAGGAAAAACATGTTATGGAGAAGTTGAACAACTTTAAAGAGTTACAATTGTCTTATCAATGTTAAGGCTAACAAATGTTAATATGAACTAAACATAGTATTGAAATTGAGGAGATGTAAGGGGAAGACATATGAGAATACAAATGGATATGTTTTTGGAATTCTAAATGCCACAAAAACTTACAAAATAAATATCTAAAATTCTTTAAAGAAAATTAAAAAATTAACTGAAAGCACTAAAAAATAAATTACCTTCATTTGTTCACAAACCGACACACGCATTTCAAGCAGTAGTAATGGTGAAAGGTGAGGTAATGGGAAATGCACAATACCACATAAGTTAATTGGTGCATCACTGGTTTCCAATTTCAATGGGTAGCATCGTTAAGGAGGCCTTGACACTTCAAGTCCACTTTGGGGTTAATGCAAGTTGAAGAGAGTTAGCATGAGTTGATGAGTCGCCACTGATGGTAGTGGTAATGATGGCTGTCAAAGGTGGTTGATAGAAAAAAAACCCCAAAACTAAATTTTAAGCCATTTCTAAATCTATTTTAAGCAAATTTTATATAGACAAACTTGTGAGATGGTTAAAGGGAAGGCCTATACCAATTAAAAAGATGAAAATCTCCAAAAAGTTTTTAATTATTCTTTTAGGAAATTAAACTTATCTATATATACAAATAAAATGATGTATTAATAAAAAAATAGAAATATGAAATAAATGAGGGTTTTTATAATTGATCCCCATGATGATTATGATAACAAAAACTAATGAGAAGTATTGTGGCAAATCCTAATAGGGCTCCAAGTTCGAATAGAACTAAAACATCTTCAAGTTAAACTTTTACATGACGTGCTCGATGCTATTGCATCAGATGTATGTGAGCTAAAATATAGGTATTGTGAAACTTAAAAATGGAGATAAAATCACAAATGTCTTCCACATAATATTTAATAATAAGCAAATGATGGATAATATATAGATACTTAAAGATCCAAGTGGGAGTTGGCTCTTAAAGGAGTTAATTGCTAAAAAATGTTGTGGATTGCTTAACAACTCTCTCTTCCATACCAAGAAAATGGAGAAGTGCTTTGCTTTTTGATTCTTAGACCAATTGAAAAGTAATATGATGCTAATTTAACTAGTTAAAAAGGAGAAAATAAAAGAAATTATTTTTTTGATGGATTCTTCATGTGCTTACAAGTTGGATGGGATTGATGTTTTATTTTACAAGCATTCTTGGTCCACATTTTAATATGAAATTTATTACTCTATCAATGATTTTATTATTGGTAGCATATCACCTAAAGAATGCAGTAGTGCTAAATTAATTTTTCTTCTAAAGATTAATTATAATAAAACTTTGAAAGACTTTTATGTCAATTGGATATATAGTTTCTCAAAAATACACTAAGCTCTTAGTAGCTACCCTATAGTTTTTCCTACCCACCATCATCTCCATGGAACAGTCAACTTTACTAAAGAAGGAGATAACACTAAAAAGATCTTACCTACATAAAAATCATACTCTCATAAGTGCAAAATAATGATTTAGATGAGAAGATTGAAGCTAATAGCTCTATTATCAAGCTAGACTTTAAGAATATGTTCAATAATATATCGTGACAAAAATAAGTACTACAAATGTTTAACTTCAATAGTTAATTTATTAATCCATTCACGATTATATATAATATAAGCTAGTTGAAAGTCATTTTTAACAAAAAAGGAAATGGTTCCATCGAAATTCTCCCATTAGCTAAAGCATGGTAACCCTCTATCCCCTTTTCGTCTCCACCTTGTAGCTAAAACACTAAGAAGAGGTTTAAACAATCTACATATACAAGGTAAGGTGAAGCACTAGGCCACTCAAAGTGGTTGTCAACCATTGTCCCATTTTTGCTTTGTAGATTACTTTATTCTCTTCTAAAGAGGTGACAAATGATCAATCAAAAATATCACATTATTCCTGTCAAATCTCAAAGGCACATCAAGTTTATAGATTATTATACAAAGGATCTTCTTTATTATATGTACAAACATGAAACACAAGTAGGAGAACATCGACAAGGAGCTCCTTTAGAAAAAATACAATCTTCAAATCACTCAACTCAAAAGCACATTATTCAAAGGTAGGAAATAAGAGGTGCACTCAAAACACTAAATTGACAAAACATGCAAAAGAAAATACTCTCAGTGGGAGGTAGTATTTTTCAGTCATATCCTCTAACTAAAAATACTTTATAATCTATTGATATCTTATCTTTTCAATAATATTACTAATTTTTTTAGAAAGTGTGATAAATGGTTTCCTTTGGTGTGATAATTATTTACAAAGCAAGCACCATTTGGCTAGCTAAAAAAAGATTAGTTTCCCCTACGAAATGTATGGATTACTAGTTAAGCAATTGTAAGATTTTAATGATTCATGTAATGTAAAGCTTTTTAAGAAGGTCTACACCTCAAGAATTACCTTTTTTATAAACATAAGTTGTAATTTCCTTAATAAAAAATGTTATGGAGCATGCTTATTGACTTGGAATCAAGTAAAGAGATTCATTCTCACTATTTTGTATTTTGCAAGACTTGGAGCAAAATAGATAATGATGGCATCAATTACTAGACCCTCACCAAGGATGGTAAGCTCACTATCAATTCAAAATATGATAAGCTTAGAGGTGATTAATTGCCTTACTTATAAGTCATAAAAAATAATGTAGAATAACTGCCAACCTTACATAATTTCTCTACTTATGTGGGGACTCCTAAATAACTAATTACCTTTTGATAAGAACTTGAGGGACTTGAATTTGAATTTATAGACAAATGCTATTTTTTGTATATAGGAACTATCAAATGAATCTTATTGAACCCATTTGAAATTAATCTTGGCATTAAACAAACCCACCATCATGATTCAAGAAATGCTTCAACAATGGTGGAAGTGTAGTCACCCAAACTCAATAGCTATTAAGGGATTTAGTTTTTTACTATCTCTCATATGCTAAAATATCTAGAAGATATAAATTCAAAACAATTCGATGAGCAAATATTCCCTATTCCTTGATAGAGTTCAACATAATAGTTATGGTTTGAAATGTTGTCTAATTATCTAAAGAAGTTCAATAGATCCTCAAACAGTAAAAAATTCATTGCTTCCTTTATTTTTTGACATCAACTGAACAATTAAAAAGTTGTTTAATGCACTCCCCTATAAAGTAATTAGTCAAATTTAATTCTAAGTGATTGACTAGAGGGAACCAAGGCCTTATAGGTTGTGTTCATGTTATTTGAAACTACTTGGTAGAGCTATTAAAGCACTCTCAATTTACATTGTATCTAAAACAATATATAAGTTGAAGCCATTGAAATACTATTTGGTTTAAACTTACGGGATAATTTGGGATTATGTAAACATCATTATGGAATCAAACAATTAATCGATCATTGCAGTGTTGCACAAAAGCATTGGAATCACTTGTTGTAGCTTAATTCTACTAATTAGAATGAATCGATTTCATTGCAACGTAGTTTAATTCTAACATATATTCAAGAAAAGAAATGTAGTAACAAACTAGTAGACTTAAATAGCTAATAATTGTATTCATTTGGAGGTTTAAGTTAAAAACAAATTCCAAAAGTTTACAAAGTTTTAATTAAGCGTGATGAGGAGAGATATTGGTATGGTGATCATAAGGAAAGTCATCCAACTAATTAGTCCATAATCAAAGGCATGAAATGCATTCACACGATCATTAAGGTTGACTTGGATTTGTTCTTGGGGAAATTACTAAGTATATTGGGCTAAAAAGAATGAACTAAAATCTTGGACAACCACTAGATTTTATGATATAACTTTCATTTTAGCTTAAGAAATCAATTTGGGTTCATACAGCTCATGTCAAGTTAATCATATTCTCAAAAAAAATGAGTGGACCTATTTTTTGTGGTGCATTTCATAGTAGGGAAACCAATGCTGATAAAATCTCTTAATTTTAATAAATGATAGCTATTCTTCTTATATCTAAGATCATGACTTTTTTGTTTAAAAAATTATAAAGGTCCAACCCATTCCAATATATTCCAATCAAAATTGGACTTGATTCTAGCAAAAAATGTAAAAGAAAGGTTCATACAATTATGAAACCTTTTGTAGTATTAATACGATAGAAAATTTGTGAATTAGGAAGCTACCTAACAAATTTAACATTCCTTTTAGGAATAAGTTATGCAAAGAATGACAAAAAAGCCATCTCTTTCTCAACAATTTCTTTGTCATTTGATCTAATAGCAAATTTAATTGTTCATAAATTTTAGTTACACATGTTTCCATAGCCTAATCATCTTGTACTCCTTGATTCATTGGCAAGCACACCCTCCAAATCAACCATATGTGAAGACTAATTGAATGGCATTAGTTAAGTATGATGGACTTAATTAGGCAATACATTGGACTCACTATTTATTTGGAATCATTAGTGACTTTACTTTGATTCTATGCAACTTTGTCATATCTTTGAATCATACAAATACGGTCATTAATATCTAAACAAATAGATGACACTTATGGACAATTTCAACAAACATGGTTATAGATTTTAACACTGCATTGAGTTATATCTTACATCATAGCAATACAATCACTGAATAGTATCTAGTGAGCTTATGACATTCACGTGTATCAACACATCAAAAACATATGGATGGTCATCTTCACACACACATATCAATAGTAGGCTTTAGAAGTCTTGGTAAAAACAATAATGCATTTTAAGAAACTATAACTATTGTAACCTCCAATATGTAGTAATTCTTTTTTTTTTTCATAAATGAAATGGTAGAGAAATGGTCTACATAGCCTTGAAATGGTGGAAAAGATGGATAAATGATTTTAAGAGATGTTAAATACTTGTAATAAACATAAATATAACTATATAACTTATGATTAATATATTCATCCACTAATGCAATTACATATCATCATTTAATTATTCAATATTTTGAAAACCTCAAATTTTGTCATTATCACCAATAAAGCCATGTTATAATTAAGGAAGTTATAGGGATAATTTATGTCATTAACATAGCTTAAAAATATTATATAAGCTTTTGCTATCTACATTCATATAATGCAAAACATCATGTGTAAAATTACCCATTTTTTCTTCTTTGAAGAGAACATTGTAGAATTTTTTTACTTTAAAATTATGCAATAGGTCAAACTTCACCCCTTAAAAAGTCATTGAGTTGTTATGTTTTAGCATTCAAAAAAAATTAGTAAGGTTCAAACATAGTAGCATTCCATACATCAATCAAATATTCCACTTGGAGACATACTAGTCCACTAAGATTTAAGGCCATTCCAAGTTTGGAACCTCTACTTTTAGTAAGTCTATGAAATTATTCCTATTGTGGGAGCCAATTACAATTAACCCTTTATTATTACAATTTTTAATTTTCTTTTTATAAATTTTTAAGTTATTTGTATTTATAATTTAGTTTAAGTTAATTGGAGATTGATTAGCAGCTTTCTAGATACTTATAACTTTAAATTCTATCTAGGACATTCTTATAGTTGTATGGTAATTTTATTAGCAAAAAACTTGTTTCTAAATGTCTTTCAAATGTCTTAAAATTGAGTGTTGGGTTGCTTTTTGCTACTACTCATTGTAATCTTTCTCCTTTACCACTAGTAGTGTTGATTTGTTTGGCATACATGACCCACCTTGACTCTTTAAACTCATTGATCAGCTCAATACACACTCACCAACATTGATTTAAAATTCATGAAATTTCCTAACCAATTAACACCTGTCAAACTATTAGCACATGCTGATCTCCAAATTAGAGTTGGGGTGCAACTGTTATGTTGCACTAATCATATAATCCACCTCCTTGCCTCCCATTACACAGATACTTAAAATGCACGTGCAAATTTGGGAGTTTCTTATGCCAAACTAATTTTGCTTCATTTCAAGAAAAAGTTTTTACTAAATTCAAATTATGTTTTTTGTAATTTAGATGGACTTTTTGAATTCTAAAAGTGTACCTTAGAATTCTAATATGTGTTTTATAATATTCCAATAATATTCTTTTATTTCTTAGGCTAACAAATTATCATTGTAGCTTTGACATCTTTGTAAAGAATGATGCTTACAATGCTGTAAGCCATGTAATTTGAATGAAATAATAAAGTACTACCACTATGCCAGTTTAGTAGAAGCATGTTGTGTATATTCAATGTAATAGTGTGATTCTAGAGGTAATGTAGGAATGAGAGTGAATGGATAAAAAAATAAAGATCCTAACAAATTATTCATTATTCATAAGAGCAACAAATCTCTAAGAAAGGTCTCAATTACTTAACCACAACATTTTGGAAATTAATAAGGTCATCTAAATTTCTGATTTTTCTTAATGAACAAGTGATTTTCTTATTTAACATTCTAAGAAGTCTACTTGTGCACCATGATACTTCACCACTAACTTGAGTATTTTAGATGTTGGTTATTGAAACCACTTTTTCTTTAGGTTAACATCTCTTATGTTAATGATCAGTTTATGTTTTAAGTTTCTAAGAAAGTTTTGACTTGTATAATGATGCTAGGATATGTTATTGTAAACCAATAGAATCTTTGGTTAGGACTTTATAAGGATATGTTGCATGGACCTAAGAACCTTTCAATTATTAATGACTTAAAAATAGGTTTTAACATATCATCATATAATAACTTGGTATCAAAGGGTGCTTCGCTATAAGAATTTTGTATAATTTGTAATTTATCGTTAAAGTAACAAATTTAATTATATGCCTTTTTAATATAAAAAATCTATTAAATATCATATGAAAAAAATAAAAAATAAGAAAAGCTTATTTTCAAGTTTGAAGCTACAACATGTACTTATTTATATGTTCTTTTGTTAATACATTTAATTATTTGTTTGTTTTCTTTGACTTTTTGATCTCAAACAACAAAACTTTTTTCAAACCTAATTATTTATGACTTGTAGGTCTATAAAATAATATAAAATATCTAATTCTCTACAAGTCAGCCATTTGTAGGCCTGATAATGCAAACTATAATTATAGAACTAATTCATTCTATGTAAGAGCAAAGAGAAACCTTAGTAACATGCATAGATAAAATGGAACAATATAGTGAAAATAGATGTGCTGGAACTCATAGATTAAGTTGTTCTATGATAACTGACTTTGGAGTGATGGAAATATATTTTGAAAATGAACCTAACCGAATGGAATGTCAACCAAGATGTCAAGCCACCCCGAATACCCATGGTAGCTGACATAGTAGGGATAATGATCACTAGGTTAACATGATTAAAATAAGGGTAGAAACATTTGATGGATGTTTAGACTCTTAAGTATAACAAATTTGGAAATTGAGAATACAATATTATTTTAAATGATATGATCTTAGTAAGCATAAAAAGTGCCAATTTATAAAAACTTAAGCTCATATCACATACTAGAATATTTATTTACAAATTAAAAAAGTAATTTTTTTATAAGAAAGCATTACCTTGGTCATGGAAAGAAATCAAAATTTGCCAGCAAGTTAAATATTTACTCACTTCTTATTTTGGTGAACTTTTGGATAAATACCAACATTTATCTTAAGGTTGAAAGAGTTCTAACACATACATTGCTAAGTGTGACAATTATATGCTTTAATGTGGTGTCTTGGAACTAGATCAAGTAACTTTTTTTTATTTTGAGTTAGGCTTTGAGTGACTACTTAATTGAGTTATACATGAGAAATATTATTAGATTAGAAAAGGCATATAAAGTAGCTTATGATTTAAAATATCAATTACTTGTGAGAGTTGGATTCCTTTGACCACTTCCTACCCTAAAATCCATATCCCTAATTCCATTATTCTACTACTTGTAGTCTATAAACCAATTTTGTCTCTTCACAAATACTTCTAACTTATTGAATTCAATTGTTAGACAAACCATCAACTACTTCCACAGTAGAGTGTTATTACTATCACAAGAAAGGGCATGTCATAACATAATATCCTAAAAAAGCCCTAGATGTAAACTAAAAAGAAGGAATGAAAGAAAGCATTAAAGTTAAGAAAAATGAGGTTATCTAGTTAGATGAGGATGTTAAAGTAGAATTCCAAGTACTAGATTAAAGAATTTAATATATTGCATAGCCTATAATTATTGTGAGATGTAGTTTGATTACATTATAAATAACTAAAATTTGTTGGCAAACTAAAATATTTTGTACAATCCTTAGAATTAAATACTAACCTATAAGATTATTATAGATGACAATAGTCATAACATTGTCATATTAGAGAATACTACCAAAAAGATAGGTTTAACATTCGTAGACCATCTCCACCTATGCATAGTATCGTCGATCAAATAAACATAAAGTTTTACAAAACAAATTATTGCATTCCTTTCAAGTTTGGTCAATATTTCAAGGAATTATGGTGTAATGCTATCCCAATGAAAGTAGATGATCTTATTTTAGAAAAAACTTGGTTATTTGATTAAGATGTTACCTTAAATGGAAGTGAAAATGCTTGCACTTTTGGATAATAAGGAGCCAAGATCACACAATATCTTTTACCTCCCTCAAAAAGAATTTCTAACCTAAATACTCCAAAAAACAAAGATAAAGAGAAAGAAAAAGTAATTTGTCATTTCACTAGGTGAGATTATGAGGGATATAATCAGTGGTAATGTTAAGTAGATTGTAACAATTTATGAAGTCTTTACTGTTTAACCACCCCACCAACTCTAGTCTAACCCTTGTTAAAAGAATTTGTGAAGGTTTTCTTGATGACTAGCTAAATGCACTCCAACTACTAAGAGATATTTAGCATCCTATTGATCTAGTTCATAACACTTCACTGTCACATTTACTAAATTATTGATTAAATCTATTATTTCACGAAGAAATTATTTGATAAGTAAATAGCCCATTCAAAAGAATTTATTATGAAAAGTATTAGAGCATGTGCTGACATCACTTTGTTTTTCCCAAAAAATTATTAAACTTGATGCATGCGCATAGATTATCATGTCATTAACAAAAGAATGATTAAGTTTAGATTTCCAATTCATATGCTCTATGATATGTTAGTTCAAATAGTTGGAGCCACCATATTTTATAATATAGATCTCAAAATTGGATACTATTATGTTTGAATCTATCTATTGATGGATGTTATTTGTAGTAATGGTTTTTGTTTTGTACCATCCATATTTTTAAGAAATCATGACAATAATGTGCATGTTACTTTTCATTAATGTGTCCACCACAGTTGAAGCTCTTAGTGCATGTGTTTCTTTTAGTGACATTCCAATGTGCTTATCTTGCTTTATTTAAATTACTTAGATCATCCTTGACCCATCAAATTTTCCTAAAAGTTTTTTTATCAAAAAATCTATTAAGTCGTACAACTACTTGATACAATATTTTGAACCATTCAATGGGTGAGTAACAACAATAATAAGCACGTAGCATCATTTTGATCCATATTCTAATAAAAAATTCCACTCCATGTTCCAATTTTACCATGTAGTCCACTATCAGGCTTACTCAAGTTCATTGAATAATGATTAGTTCATTTGTTTATCTTACAAAAAAGAAATAGATCTAAAACACTAAAATGATTTATATAGTTCTATATGAACTCTTGTTGTGTGGCTTATCAAGATGAGCATGAGTTTATTGCAATAAAAATTTTTATATTTCCATAAAGAATATTTAAAGAAATGCTTTAAGCTAATTTCTTAATAAACTTGAGTACATATTTAAAAGTGATTATTAACAAATGTTAATTTTTTTAAAACATATTGATTTTGTAATAATAAAGCTTAATGAAAATTATGAAAAAAATCAATAAAAACTAAAAAAATATTCTTAAATGATTATTAGGTATTTTGATTTAAAATCAAGCCTACACTTACCTTGATTAAAAATCAAATAAAAATATAGCAATAAATACAAGTCTTTCACTACAAGATGATTTCATTTAACTCTTACAATAATGAAACAATAGAAATAAGCTACTATGGTCTTATAATATAATAAATTTGAAAAAAAATAAAATAATTCAATGACACAAAATTGAAATTAATACAAATAAAAAGCTAATGATTGCAAAATACTTAATGAGATATAAGTGTTTTAATTGAATCCATTAAAAATAAAAAACATTGTGAACTTCATTGATTTGAGAGACACAATGCAAGGATGTGAGAGTGAGCACTAAGTGCTAATGACTTGAATGTCATTACATAAATTTTTTTTAAATTGTGTAAAAAATTAATTAGTTAATGTTTTTTAACAATTCACTTAGTTATACATATCTTTAATGGTTGGTAATATTTCCCAAGTTGTTTAATTAATCATTAATAATAAATTATAAAAATCTCAATAGTTCAAAAGAATTGTTAAATGAGCTATTATATTTGAGCTGCTCCATAGGAAGCCTCCTTAACCTCTTTATACAAAATACATGATTAGTTGAATACATTAAATAAGAATTATTTAAAAATTAGGATTTGATTAGGATTGTTATATTAGAATTGGGATTTGATGTTTGGATTGCAAAATTATGCCATTTAATGGTAGACATAATTATGTGTTTAAAGGTAGATGTGAATACAATTATTTGATCACAAAATTATGCAATTAGGTGGCAGAATATCTACAAATATTCTAATTATGTGAAATTGATACAGGTTTTTGCCCTATATTACATGAACAATGGACCAGTATGGCTTTATATGAGTTTTCCTACAATACTTAATAAGTGTATTGTTTGGAGTTAGCTACCCCTAGTTCACTCTAAAGTACTTCCTCTATTACAAATACATTCTTGTTTAATTAAATATGGATTTATGTGTTATATGTTGAACTACAATTGCATGAAGATAAAAGATGTATTTAGTTTGGTTACCCTTGTGTTTGAAGTGTCAAGCCATAAATACTAATCATTTGGTCATAATAGACTTGATTTGAGTGAATGTATTTAGTTTTAAAAAATAAGGCATGCATTTTTCAAGATAATAAATTAGGGGTTTTCAAAGCACCACGGAGAATTCAATAAGATTCAATGATAAAAGATGTATGCATCCAGCTTGTAAAAAAAATATTATAAAATAGAATACAAGCTTGTAGATTATAATGCACTTCTTTATTCACTTTCAAATTCTAACTTAAGTATCTAAATTATTCAACTTTCTTCATGATTTAGGAAACTTACAAGTTCTTATTTTTTGGCCCAATCCTTTTTTATTAAATCTATCGAACAAATACTTGCCAAATTTGATAAACTTTAGGTAAACTAAAAAATTAATTTTGTTAAATTTTCCTAATAAAAAAATAAGTGTCACCCAAACCTCGCCTAGTTCAACTCACATAGGCTGCCTAAGCTCTAGTAAACTTGGAAGTGTCATGATGGGGGACTAGGTAAAAATAAGGCAAGTTAAGCCAAAAATTGGTTAGAGGTGCATTCATGAACATGGTGGACATAAGACAAACGATTGATTAAGGCTAAACTATAATTAAATATACAAATGAGAGTCAAGTTGGACCCATAATCAAGAAATTACTTATAAGCATATGAGTGGCTCAATTGATGAATCCCAAGCACACTTGCAATATGCACCCATGAAAGGTATTGTAAAGACAAAACTACATTTCTTTTTGATAATGTGAGATTGACATTACTCCAACTGCTCAATGCCAACAGCATGTGTTATTTCTTACCATTCAATTTTTTATTAGATTATAAATGTTCCATCCACTATAAGCACTCGATCTTGGCTCAAAATCAAATGACGATGATCACTCTAACTTCATTGGATTACTTCAATTATTTCTACATTTCGAAATAATCTTCTCGTGAATTAGATGGCCCATCACTTTTCACTTTTGTATCCTATAGCTAAGATCATTTTTGTCTTTGCAAATGAAAAATTCAATGATCCAGATCTCATCTTACATGATTACATGGCCTAGATCTAATTTGTCTTCATCTAACCATCTAGAACAAATCTCCTTCTAAAATATTTGATTTAATAGGCTGGAACATCTCTAATAAGATCTATTGATGTTGGTTGATCCCACCTAATGGCTAATTCCTTAGTTATTATTTGAGCCATTGTGTTAACCAATTCAAAGAAATATTTTAAGTTTTTTGGAAGAGCTTTTTAAGCTATTTCGAAGCATTATTTGAAAAACCTTTTCCTAAACTTTTTAATAATATTGATCAAACTTTTTCCATATAAACCTAACAATTATTCATAAAATGACTAATTAACATGAACCAATATTTGAGATCTCAACAGAGCATAGTATGACATTCTACTTACATAAATCTCTTGAGAGTAACTACAACGTAGTTCTTCATAAAATGTGAAATTTGTTTAGCTAATCTTATCACTTCTGATGTTTCAATTTCTTACTTTTCATAGTAATTTTAAGCTCGTCATGTCTGCTTCAATTTATTAACAAGCATCCAAAGTTATTCAAATTTATCACAATTTTTCCTTCTTGTTATATTTTTCTATTTTCTTTTTGGTTGGGTGGCTAGTATTTATTAAAGTGTTAGTTTAGTTTGATGTCATAAAAAACCAAGTTGGTGTTAGGCTTGTAAAATCTTGCATTATAATTGAACCTGTAAGAGCTAGTAGGTTGGAGGTGAGTCATAAGAAAAAATTCTTAAGTTGTAAACTTTTTGATAGTGGTGCTTTTTTTCGTCTTAATTGCGAGTGGATGTAGGATCTAATTTGATCCAAAACAAATGTAAACATTTTGTTTTATTATTTTAAGATTTATTTTTAAATTTTTAATAATTAAAATTAAGAATTAACTTATATAAAATAAAGATTTTTCATAAACATCAATTTTTTTATGAAGAATTTTTAAAAAAGAAATAGAATCTAAAATAACAAATAGTATTTTAAAACTCACAAATCACCCACTCAAGTGGGATTTGTATACTTAATTTTATTTTAATAAGTATCAAAGAGGGTTCTCTATAAGCAAATGTGGGTCAAATCACTTGGGTGAACAGTGATGTATGTTTTAATTATCTATTATGTTTACTTAATTATTAATTTTATTATAAAATAATTTCAATTTCTATCTTATAATTTTTATTACTTTTTAAGATACGTGTCTATTAAATTATTTCTTAAATTAAGTTTTTAATATCTTATCACACATGACTAATATTCTGTAACACTAGATGAAGGTCTTCTTCAATCATTCTTTCATTATTTAAAGATAAATTTTATTAATATTTGAAAGATAGACTTAGAGTTTCTATACAATCAATTGAGTTAAGATATTAAAAAGTGCTCAAAGAATTATATCATTCACTTAGAGATACATGTACAAAAGAAATCAAGTTATTTAGTGCCTTTGTAGTGATCAAAGGAGAATTATATAATTAAATGTCGTAACACTCAACAACCTCCATCATGACATATCCCCAAGTGAATTTAATCAAGTTAAGAATTTTTATATCACACATAAAGTTTGGAAAAAGTTAGAAGTAACTTGTGAAGGTACTTTTTAAGTTAAAAAAATAAAGATAAATCTTCTTACACATGATTCTGAGCTCTTTAGAATAAATTTGAGTTAAACTACAAATAAGATATTTATGTGATTTACTAATATTACTACTATATTAGAAAATCTTAAAAAAGTACTTCCTAATATAGATCTTTTAAGAAAAGTAGCAAAGATTCTATCCAATGAATATGATCCTCTTATCACAACAACAAAGGTAGCCAAAGACATAACAAGCTCATATTGGATGAGTTACTCGAAGAATTATTAACAATAGAGATTTAGATGAATAGGATAGTTAAAAAGAGAAAAAGGTAAATTTTCAACTTAAGGGTTTAGATATAAATTTAACAAAATTTTTTATACAGAAAAAAAGAGAAGGAAGGTGATGAAGACACCAGATGCTAAGATTGTGGTCAAATCAGCTATATTATACAAAATTATCCACGGCTCAAATACACCAAAAAAAAGAAAGGGAAAAAGAAGAGAATGAAAAAGAAGAAAGATTTTTCGAGCTACTTGGTTGCTTGAGAATAATTAGAATGAGGAGGAAGAAATGACATGCTTCATATTAAATGATGATGAATCAAGACATTGAGTATAGAATAAAAGATTAAGATAAGCTCTTGGCCTTGTGAAGTTTTTGAAAATAATTACATAGAATTTATTAGTGTTTTAACTTCTTTAATATTTATACAAAAAAAATTAAAAAATGTTTTATAAAGAAAAAATAATTATTTTTTGTTATTTTATGAAGAGTTACAAAAACAATTATGTGATGAAAGTGATTCCATGATGATTGAGAAAACTTCTTAAAAAAAAGAAATTATGAGTTTGAAAACAAAAATTTATTCTATTCAACATGTAAAATTTTCTAATGTTTCACATGATGTTTATTTTTCTAAACATAAATATATGTTTTTAATATGCCATATATTTCAAATATTACATACTTTTGTAGTTGTAGAAAAGGAGATGCTTTTCATGATTGTCAAATTAGGAAAAACTTTTAGTACAAATCCTTGTTTTAAATGACTATGCCAAGCTTGTTTAGGTTCCTAAGGTTAAAGAATATAGAATTTAAAATAAGTTGTCTTCATAATTGTTCTACAGAGATATAGTATTTTGAGACATTCACATGGTTGAAGTAATACACTTTGGGATAATGCATAGAAATAAGGAAAATAAAAGTTACATTTTATGAATATGTAATAAAAATTTGATAATTTATGTAACTACATATAAAGAAAAAAAATAAAAAACTAGCACTTGAGAGTTGGACAATAGATGCACAAGACATGACTAGAGAGATACCAAAATTTATCTCAATACGACATTGTTTAAATAGGTAGGTAACACTTGAAGACAACTCTAAGAAGAAGATAATCAGAATTTGTTTCATAGGATATTCTACATTAAAGAAAACAAGCAAGCTAGATGTAGCTAGAGTTCTTCTTAAGCCTAACAAAACTAGTTGAAAATGGTATGAATCGTGCAAAAAAGGAAGGAAACTTAAATTTTTCTTTTAAACCTAAAAATGAGTTAAATATTAGTAGACCTTTAGGGATAGGTTAGTTAGACTTTGTTAGACCTACACAGCCCTAGAGTTTAGGTAGAAAAAATTGAATTGTGATTATTAATGATTTTTCTAGGTATAATTATATTGTATTTCTTAAGCGAAAGAGTGAGACCTTTGAAATCTTTATTAATTTGATAAAAAAGATAAAAGAGAAAAGCTATCTTAAATTAAGTTGTATTCAATGTGATAATAGTAATGAGTTTAAAAATGAGGGCAACCAATTACATGTCCTAATTCACACCAACAAAATGACATGATAAAAAGGAAAAATAAGACCTTAGTAGAGATGGATAGATCTATGCAAATTAAATACAACCTAAAAAAATATCTTTGGCCATGGAAATTAACAAAACTTGTTATATAATAAATAAAACTAATTTAAGACCAATATTTAAGAAAATATACTTAAGAGTTATTTAAAAATAAGAAATTAAATGTTAGCTACTTTCAAGTTTTTGGATATAAATGCATAATTCTTAATAATGAAAGAATCAACTTGTTTGATGGAAAGGTATGACTAGAAATTTTCATAAGATACTCTTCTTTTAGGAAAACTTATAAAGTTTTCAACATAGATGCTCAAAATCCAAGCTTCACATTAAATAAAATCAATTATAGGGGAAGTTAATCAAGAAGTTAGAACTAGAGCCTTTATGAGAGAAATTAATCATAATGTATTTTTATCTTTCACAAAACTATTATCTAGAGAAGATGCACATAATGTTAACTATTAGGTTCATGTAGTAAAAGAAGAGTGAAATTAATTTGAGAGAAACCAAGTGTGGGAACTAGTTCTTAGGTTTAGTGATAAACAAGTGATTGAAACCAAATTGATATTTAAAATTATATTAGATAAAAATGAAGTGATCATTGGAAACAGAGGTAGACTTATTGTTAAAGTTTATAACAAAGTTGAAGGTATATATTTTTAGGAGTCATTTACAATAGTATTAAGATTAGTGGTCATTAAACTTTTCTTAGCATAATCATGTCATAAGATTTTTAGATTATTTCAAATGTATGCAAAAAATCAATTTTAAAACAAGTTAATAAAAGAAGATAGGTGTGTTGAATAAACCGTAAGTTTTAAGATCCAAGCATATGATGATTATGTGTATAAGTTTAAGAAGGCATTTTATGGCCTTAACTAAGCTCTTCATTCAAGATATCATAGATTAAGTGATTATCTAGTTAATAGTGATTTTGGGAAAGAAAAAATAGATAACACATTATTATTAAAATCTTTAAATAATCATCTCTTGCTTGTACAAGTTTATGTTGACGATAAAACTTTTGGAGCAATAAATGAAAATATGTTTAAGATGCATAGTGATTTAATCACATGGGAGTTTGATGTAAGTATAATGGGTGAGATAAATTTCTTCTTTGGATTACAAGTTATGTAACTAAAAGATTAGATTTGTATTTTATAAACTAAGTATTTAAATTATTTATTCAAGAAGTTTAGATATGAAAATATGAAACATAAGAAGATTTTAATAAATCAATTTGTGTATTTAGATTTATATAAAATTGAGAAACACATTGATAAAAAACTTTAAGAAGAACTTGCTAGATCTTTACTATATTTTATGATTAGTATATTGAACATCTTATTTAGTGTTAGCTTATGTGCTAGAGTCCAATAAAAGCCTACGTAAATCCATCTAAAGGTGACTAAATTAATCTTCAAATATGTAGAAAGTATAATGAACATATGTTTTAGGCATCCTAAAAATATTCATTAAAAAGATCATATAAGTTTTATAGATTTAGACTTTGTAAGCTCTAAGCTAGATAAGATAGAACCTTAGGTGCATGTTAATTACTAGGAAATATTTTGATTTCCGAGTCAAGAAAGAAGAAAAAATTGCATAGCCATATTGACTACAGAAGTTATGTAGTGACCAAAGGTTGTGTTGCTCAAGTGTTATGTTTGGCACAACAATTTGAAGATTTTGGTTTAGATCTCTTGCATATTCCCATTAGAATTGATAACACTAATTCCTTGGCCTTATAAAAGAACTAAGTTCATCATTTTAAGAGCAAGCACATAGTATAAGATGCGACTTTATTAGAGATCAATTAGCTTAAAAACTTAGTAAAGTTCACATATGTTCCTACCAAAAAAGAACTGGCTGGCATATTTACAAAATTCCATCGAACTAATCAATTTCAAATCATATGACAACAATTTGGTATAACAAAAAATTTATAAATTATAACCCTTTTTAATAATATTAAAATGGGAGAATTATCAAGATTTAAATAAGTGAGAAGGAACATGTAGTAAGGGAGAGAATGAATTAAGTGGGAGAAAAACCTTTTCATTTTTATTACCACATCGCCAGCCAAGTCCAACTTGGCTAGGTAGCATAGAGTTAGGAAACTAGTTCAAAATAAGCTAACAAATTAATCAGGGTGCATTGGGCCAAGAAATTATTTATATACTCATTAAGCTTATTATAATGAGGAAATTAATTTTACTTTCAACAATATGGGACTAACTTTCATCTAGCAATTTAGTGCTAAAAATGTGCTCTATTTCTCACCATTCAATCTTTGATTGGACAATAAATGTTTCAACCACTATGAGTACTTGATCTTAGATTGAATTTAGATAACAAAGACCAAGTTGGAGTTCATTGAAATTTTTTTAATATTTTTGCCATTTGAAATAATTTATCCTTGAATTGGGTAACTCATCTTTCTCTATGTTTGAATCTTATGAATGACATCTTTCTCATTTTTTCAATGATGAATCAAACCATTCAGATCTTGTCCTATTAGATCAGTTGGCCAAGATCTAATCCACTTTTATTTAATCATGTAGAACTCATCTACCTTTAAAATATTTCATATGATAGTTTAGAACCTCTTAGATTGGAGCCAATGGCACTAGTAAATCCTACATAATGACTAATTCCCTAGACATTAATTGAGCATTTCATTAGTCATCTCTAAAAAATATTTTAAGCTATTTGAAACTAGTGTTTGAGACAACATTTTTCTTGAATTTTTAATTGGTTGATCAAATTTTTTTAATATAAATCTATCCTTTATTCATGAATTGTCTAATAAATATGAACTAATCTTTGAGATCTTAGCAAAACATTACACATTATTCTACTAGAAAATTGATTTATAATACCTAAGGTTTTTATCATAAAAAATATCATATCTAGTGGTAAAAACACAGTACATTAACCATCAAATACTCCTTGAAATGATCATCAAACTAACGATTATCACTTTATAGTGACACTATCCCCATTCAACAATATTTTTGGACCATTCCATCCTTTATGGAATCATTTGGTCTCAACTTATATTAGTAGGTCTCATCTTTCTTAATGGCTCCTCCATAATTATTTAATTTTTGTCCCTCTTTCTGACCTTAACAATAATTTTATCTTACACTCCTATCTCTAGTATCTTTTTTATTGATATCTTTCCTCTTAATATTCTCCACTTATAGTACATTAAATATTTTGTTAGAGAACCCTTGGAGTAAATACCTTATAAAAATTTGTGTTTCTCAAACATACTATTGCAAATGACATCCAAAATCCTTTTGACCAAATTCATAAAAAACTATTCCAAGAACTAATTGAAGTAAAAACTTCATATGTTTCTAATTTGGTACTTTTATTATTTTTCTTTAAAAATTTCCTTAAAATTAAATTAATTTTATTTTTAATATGTTTTGGTATTTCTTTTTATGATATATCCTCTTCTAATTCATGTAAAATTATTATTTGAGGTTACCTTTCATTTTTTCCATTGATATTTGTCTTCCCCTCCATATTGTTAGTTCTTTCAAATGATAGTCTTTATGATCTTATGCAAAAATATCTTTATGGAAATTAATTTCATGACCTTAAAAATTAAATTTGAAATGTACTTACATTATTTCAAAAAACATTAAAAAATATTAAAGGCTTTTGGCTATTTTGTAAACATTGCACCATATAAGAATTTAATCATTAAAATTTAAAAAATGTTGGGATGACTCCAAAGCAACTCTTCATTTACTTTCCAAGTAGCTACTCGTTATTATAACTTTCTCACGTGAAGCACTTTTCTCTAATTTTGTTGATTTCTGTTGTTAAGAATGCCTTTGTTATTTGCTCCTGAAATAATTTAGGATTCACCACCAAGTTGCTTCGAACATATTTTCATATAAAAGTACCATTAGCAAAAAGTTTTATTAGGATTGAAACAAAAAATACATGATGTACTACAACAATGATAATGACAACTATCTTGTAAGTAATAGAACAATTTATTTCAATAATCTATGAAAGCACAAAATTTCTTTTCATAGTTACTCTATTTTTTCGAACATCATAATGCATTACATAGGTTTTGTTTTTGAATGTACATGATCCTCTTCCTAAAATCCCACTTTCTTAATTTTACTATCATGCTTTTTGCTGTATTCCTTTTGAATTCATGTTTTGATTATATGGATCTAATTAATAGAACATAAAATCATATATATATATATATTTATATATATATATCAATTAAGTCATTTTTAGGTTGTTCATGCCAATATAACAAATATTAATGCATTGTATTATATAATATTAGGTCTGGTATCATCTCTATGCTAGAGTAATAATTATTGTTGTAAGAAAATTAATTAAAAGTGAAATAATTATTATAATTGTTTTAAAAATATAATTTTCATAGTCCTAATATATTCTTAAGTGTTTTAAATATTCTCTTTCATTGACTTTTATTTTGAGCCTAGAATGTTATGTTAGAGATTAGTTGAGTATCATATGGATCAAAAAACCTTTTCCAAAAGTATGTTAAAAGTTTGGAACCCATATGTAATGCAATAGTGTTTTCCATACCTCATAAGCCATATTATTAATCAACATATATTTGACTTATTGATTCATCAAAAGTGTTACCTTAATAAGAAAATTTGAATTTTTTGGGGTTGAGAATCTCTTTTTTAAACTTGCAAATATTTGGGATTAATCCTCCTAACGTCATCATGTTTGTTTAGGACAACAACTTCTTTCTGTCAATATGACACAATGGTCAATAGTAAAGTTCTTCCAATTTGTTATGCATATAACATATATCTCTTAATTATCCATCTAAAGATTTAATTAAGCTTCATCTATGTCATACATTAAAAACATTTTGACTCCATCAAATTGTTATCAACTTTTACTTTTTTCTTGGTGATATAGGATCTCCAAACCACAATGCCTAAATAATTCAAGCTATACAATTTATGTTATTGTTTGAATAGATTTATCATCAAACTAATATAAATAAGAAGTTGTATGTACTTTGGAATTACAAGAAGACCAAATATAAAACCTTTGGAATTTTGGGATGTAAGTGTTACATGAATAAGTAAAATAAGAATTAGAGATTAGAAACCAAGTTAATGGATGCTATCTTTTTATGATATCCTACATATAAATAGACCTATAAACCATTTAACAAGGGAAGCTTAGTTGTAAAGGAATCTACTCAAGTGATGTTTGATGGAATTATCAATCAAAAGAAAGTGGTAGATTTGGAACACATAGAAGACTTTGGAAAATGAATAGCCAAAATGAGAAATAAGGATATAATAACATCATTATCAACATATATGTCACTTATTGTTTTGCCAAAAATGTGGTCATAATAGGCAAAATATGTATTTTTTTTGTAAAAAATGTCATTCTCATTTAGTTTGAATCAACCCTCTACCTACAAATATTTTTGTTTTAATCTTACACATTATCATGCTAGTTTAGGACAATAATGTTTTCCTATCTCTATGTAACTATTACCAATCTAATAATATTCCTTTTATTTGTTATAGATATAACATTTATCTCTCAATTTTCTATCTAAATACTTAGTTGTGCTTCTTCAATGTCATGAATCAAATGATGCTGCACTCCTCTTAAACCATTGATAGCCTCTATTACTTTTCTTTTTGTGGTGTAGGATTTGCAATCCATAATGTCTTAATAATTCAAGACATTCAATTTATCACAATGTCTTAATAGATTTATTATCAAACAAATTATGAATAAGATACTATATTACTTTCGAATAACAAGAAGCCTAAAAATTAAAACTTAGGCTATTTGATGGAATTGTTACATCAAAAGGTAGGATAGAAATTTGAGATTAAAAAACAAGTTAATGGAGCCTATCTTTTTACAAAGCTCTTCAAATAGATAGACCTATAAAAAGTTTAACAAGGAAACCTTAGTTTTAATAGAATCATTGAATTTGCATTTGATGAAATTATCTATTAAAAATTGGAAGATTTGGAAGACATGGAAGATTTTGAAAAAAATTGGAATACCAAAAAATATTATTGTATGAAAAACTTAGTAAATTTCTTCTTAAATAATATTTTAGAAATGGAATTTATATAAGACTTTGTTAAAAAAGAACTGCACTGATGAACATCTTTCAATTTCAAGATTATGTAGATGATATCATATTTGGATCAACCAACTTCAATTTATGTGAATGAATGAGTAAGCTTATTTGTGTAGGATTTGAGATTGGCATAATGGGTGAGGTTCCCTATTTTGTTGGATTGCAAGCTAAGAAAGGTGAGAAAGGAATCCTTGTATTTTCATAAAGGTTATAAATGATAAGTTAAAATTTTGAAAACAAGGATATGGTTACATCAAAGTAGATAGCACACAATAAAAATCATCTTAGTGATTTAATTTGAAGCAACCTGTCATTTTCAATACAAACCCATGCCTATATTTAAAAAGAAATTATGTATGTTGTATCAACTTAACAACTTATTCTTCAAAATACAAATGAAGCCTCGAGGAATGAATTTTATTTTGTGGGCTGCTAGATGATTTTAACTTTCTTGTTAGAATGAATGCTTTGGAATTATTAGGTATGATATGTCACCATAATATAGTCATAAAAAATAAAAGCAAAATGATCATTTGGTTATTATTTAAAATATGGAAAGTCTAGTAGGAAAGGGTTATAATCAATTGAAAAGGTTAAACTTAGATGGAACACTGAACTAATCATAAGGTATAAGACAATATGGTAATGTATTAGCTTTTTCTTGTAACAAGGTGTTTGAACTATACCAAAGGAATGTTAAGAGCGCATTCATAAATGTTTTTTTTAGGAGGAAGTGTTTGTAGGATAATTGGATTTCTTTCAATATTGTCCACATCAAAATCATCTACATATGCTAATTAAACACTTGTATGATTTGCGATAAGAACAAAGATCCTGGTATGACAAAGTTAACAGATTTCTACTCAAACATTATTCCAAGATGGAAATGTAGATTAAACTTTGTTCATCAAGAACTGCACTAATGAACTTTTTCTAGTCCATGGTTTTGCAGACAATATCTTTTTTGAATCAACCAACTTGGCTTGATGTGAATGATTTAGTAAGCTTATGGTTGTACGATTTGAGATTAATAATGGCTTAAGTTACCTATTTTCTCGAATTGAAAGTTAAATAATATGAGAAAGGTACTCTTATCACTTAAATAAAGTATTTAAATGAGATGCTATAAATGCTTGACCTTGAGACCCTCAAACTTATTTCTACTTTCAAGATTCTCCATAAAGTATTAAAAAAAGAAATGAAAGGAAAAAAAATAGATTTCAAGTTATACCAAGGGATGATATGTTCTTTATTTAACTACAAGAAGACCTAAGAAAGTTTTTAGTGTTGGACTTTTTTAATCAGTTTTAGTAAAGCGCCAAGGACTTTGATTTAGAATCTATAAAAAGAATCTTTTGGTACTTGCTTGGCACAAAGGTTAGTGTTTTCGTACCACGATTTTTGTTTATGTCATTGTCTCATAAGATAAACCTACAAAGATTATAGGTTCAAGAGTAAATAAGAAAAGTGTTGTAGGTATTTAATCATTTTTTTACACACCTTAAAGTCATGATCCATTAAGAAACATGGAATGATTGCATGCAACCAATGAAGCATAAGGAGGACTTTAAGAACTAATTTTGGGGTTAAAATGGAAACTAGAAGATATGGGATAACATTTGCAAAAACAAAATACTCATAAAATATGACAATATGTGTGCTATTTGCCTGACTCAAAACCTGATTTAGTACTTTTAGGACAAACAAATTGATGTTAAGAACCATTTCATCATGAACCATGTAGAATGAAATGTGGTTGACATTTAATTTGTTGCTAACAACATGCAACTAGTTGACATCTTAATGAAGTTGCTTAGGAAAGCTTTATTCTATAGCATTAGAAGACCTTTTAATGATGACAAAGGTATGTGACATTAATGTTAGTTCTAAAAGTAATTCCTTGTGTGGGGGACCTCATCCATGTGCTTTTATTACTTACGACTCTAGCTTCACTTGATAATATTTAGCAAATGATTTCTTGCAATCCATTCAATTACTTTATGATAAACTTAGAATGTGAGTAATTAAAAAACAAGAGATTATTGATCTATTGAGTAACACTCTAAGTTATTTTGATAATAATAAGCTATTTCAGAAGAATACTAATTGATCATCAAACTTTTCTTCTGAGTATGAAAGGTGAACAATATTGGAAGGAGATTAATGCTAGAAGAACATGTCAATTGATTAAATAAGTAGATGTAACCATTTATGGAATAATAATGGAAAAGATAATTGTATGATCAAGAAACTAAGTCTTCCTTTTGAGTAAAACAATTTCCCACCATATAAATTAAACTTCTTACTCAAATACACTATGCATGAATTTTCAAATTTGAAATGAAAAATTTTTCTTAACTAAAAGCACCACAAGACCATTTCTCATAAAATATGATTAGCTATTTGAGAAAATAAACTATTTTAGTAGTAGACTAATTGATATGGCATATCAAGTGGATTATATGGAACAATTGCTTACTAAGATTAAAACAATATGATCAAACTATTCAATTAACAAAAAGCCATTCCATAAAAAGGTATAAGAAAAACTGAAACAGATTAAATAATCTAGTTAGCTTATACCTTATAGTAAAATCACTCAAATTGAAATTAAAGTTTTTAAAATGTTGTATATCACCATCATATAAAATGCAATAGTATAATGAATTTTATCAATTGTATATTGGTGATGTTCTCAACCTATTTAAGTCAAACAAAAAAATAATACAACATACAAATATTAGTATAGACCATGTAACCATATTCAAGTAAACACATGTACAGTAAAGAAATTTGTATAGTACGATAAAATATTTTTGAACTTTAAGCTCTACTCACATCTACTTACCATACGAAAGTCTTGTGGTGTGCTAACATTCTTTCATACCAACTAGATTGACTATAAATGGATATCATACCATATGATTAGTACGTCGAATTATACAGTCAATCGATTCATGTAATATATTACGATAAAAGAGTACGATTTGCTTAATATTGCTAAATTTAGTGCTTGGAGTAGGCAAAAACTTGTTTAACTCCGACCACTAAAATTTTTTATGTAATAAAATTCTCTTATTACGTTATTCAAACTTAAGAAATTTTACTAACAAATAAAAACTCTTATTTTATTTTTTTAAAATAATCAACATTGAGTTTAATGTTGAAAGAAGTTTGAAAAAGAAATTTTTAAGTCTAGTACTGTTTAATCTTTTGTCCAATGGAATCCATTTTCCTAACATATTCAGAGCTAAGAATTTTTTGTCGACATAATTTTGTAGATTTTATTGATTTCATAATATTTCATTTTAGATGAATGATAGTACTTTTTTGTTATTATAAATAATTTTTGTTCATATATTATTATTATAGTTTTGAAAATTTTAAGCAAATTATGATATTAACTATTTATATTCTTAAATAAGTTACATTTTTAATTAGTTAATTATGCAAAAATCATAGAAAAATCTTGATTTATAGATATTTTCCAAATGTTTTTTTGTAAAATATTTGTGCTAATTTTAATTTTAGTTAAGACATCCTCTATTCTTAAAATATTAAAAGAGTTAACTAATTAGAAGTCCGATGGAATAATTTTAATATTTCTTACATTAAATTTTTTTAATCCTTTTTAAAATACATTTTAACTACACATGAACATTTGATAAATTAATATCTAAGAGAAGATTTATTATCATTGTGTTATCCATTTATTAGAGGTTATTATTAAGTTATTGTCATAAGTTTTTATTTTTGCAATTTTGTACGTTTTATTTTGACGTCAGTAGTTTATATTCATTTGTATTTTTAGATAATTAATTGTTTAATTTTTTAAAAAATTGTTTTGAATATTTTTAATATTTTTTTGTGATAATAATTTTGCCATTTGTAAATGTTTTATCCATTTTTAACTTTGATGAATTTTTTTATGTGATAATTATCATTTTTATAATATAGTTTTTTTGGTTAATGACTTTCTTTATCCTTTTTTACTAGTTTTATCAACCCATTATTTTTGAAGCTTTTATCAAACTCATATTATCAGAAATTTTTGGGTTGACGGCAAAAATACAATAAAAACTTCAAATAAGTTATTAAATCGTTTACATCATTTTCTATATTTTTTTATAATTTTTAGTTAATGTTAGATTTTTGTCTTTGATTTATTCTAATCAAATATTTCAATATAAAAGTATTTTTTTCTATTGAATCTTTTTTTGTTACAAATATTTACTTCTACTAGAATTATTATTTTTAACAGTTCTATTTTTTTCTGAAAATCATTTCTATTGATTAATGCATTTGAAACTTTGACCTCTCAAGTTTTTTGTTATGTTAATACTTTTATCATTTATACATTTGCATATCGTGGTATGTATGTTCATTCGTTTGTCTAAATTATTATTATAACTTTTAGTGGAAATGTTAGTAATATGAATAAAGTCTTCCAACATTTAGTTAGCTTAGCAATTTTAATTATATTTAAAATTGTTTCCACAAGATCTTTTCCATAATTATGTCACTAGATGAATTTGTTTAATATGTAATACATGTTTTATTTATTTTTTAAAAAAAAATATTTTATTGCCTTAATAATTAAGATATTTAATTTTGTTCGTTAATTTTAATTTTGCGTTTGCACGAGAATATTGAGATTATATTCTATTTCCTACGATTTGTTATTTGAAATCTTCAATGGTTTTCTTTCTCATTTTAATTTATATTTGGTCACGAGAATGTTATGCAATAATTATTGATATAATTCTTTTGAGTTCTTTTGTAATAAATCTTAAACATATTGAGTACCCTTTATTTATAAAAAATTTTCAATACTAATTTTTTGGAATATTATTTGGATTTATTTTCATATATTTTAAAATTTTAATTATCATAACAACATCTTATATATTTTTTAAATTTCCTTATTTAATTATGGAATTAAAAAAATAAAATAATCAATATGCTCAAGAATCATTTTACACGACCTCCATCCAAACAGAAAATGGATTGAAAATCGATTTAGAAATTCATTGCATACAAGTTGGTTGTACCTATTTCTTACATTTGTACATGAAGCATTTGTAATATGCATTTTTTTTGTTTGCTTTGTAGAATGCATTTTTTTAAAAAATTTATTATAAATTTATTTTTGTTTCTAATTTTAAAATTTTGTACACTTTTTTAAGGAGGATAATTTTTATAATTATGTTATAAATAGTTTCATATATATTAAGTATTAAGTTGTCATGATTGTTTTTAAATATTTTTTGGCATATTATCTTTTAATTTTAATAAAAAGATTTTTTATTACATTATTGTACAACTTTACGATGTATCATGTAAATATATCAAATATTTTGGAGATCTTTTTATAATTTTGATGTGGATTTTTTTTTTTTTTAATTAAACTTATCATGTTTTATTTAACCAACAAATTTTTAAATTACAAATTGTTTTAAAAATTTAGATATTTTTAATTGTAATAGCTTTCTTATTTGATTAAGCGATAGGAAAAATCTTTGTTGAAACATTATTTTTATTGCTTATCTTATTTATATATAAAATAATCTTTTTTTAAAATTTTTTTCGAACAATGAAAATCCTTTCAAAATTATGTTGCCCTAATAATTAACATATTTTTAACTTCTATTATACTTTTGTTTTAATTGACACAATTTCACATAGCTTTGTATTATTTAAGTTATGTTTTAGCATTTGTGCTCACATATTTAATTTATCAAATAGTTTTGCTTGGATCACACAATTTAAATGTTTTAAATCATAAAAACATTTTCTATCTATATCTTTAATATTAAAACTTTTTATTTTGAATTTTTTTTAAAAAAATTATGAAAATCATTTAAAGAATGAAAATTTTTAATAAATTATCTATTTCTTATTTGTTTTAATGTTCTTCTTTGAAAAAATATATTTTTGACATTATTATTACTTATAGTTATTTTTAAGGTTCATAATATTTCTTTTTGCATGTTTTTATATTTTTACAAACTTTTTAAATTATATTTTTAAATAATTATTTTTCATGTAGCAAATAACTTTAACATCTAACTTTCTTATTTGCAAATGTCATTTATGACACTTGCACTAATAGAAAATCTTTATGACAACAACCAATATTTTAATATTTGATATTTATATGCAAAGAAAAATTAGCCTTTCACAACATATATAGTATATTTATAAATACTTTGTATTTTTACTATTTTTATATCTTAAAAATTACTATAATCTAATTTAAATAATTATGATATAAAGCTATATTTTAGTATATTATTTTATTAACATAATTTCAATGTTGTTTCAAATACATAAAAATTATTTAGAATATTTTTATTCATTTTACCTGAAGTTTTGTAGCTTTACTTTTGTAATATTATTTTCATAATTATTTTATTTTGTTGGTTTGTTCTTTATTGAATTTTTATTCTAACTACTTGATATATTGAACATAATGATTAAACTTTAAAATTTTGAATTATTTTTACAATCATATAACTTTTAAGTTTTTCAAAAATTTATATTAAGAAGTTTGAAACCATTACATTTCTAGGGAAATTTGTGTTCATTTCTAATGCATTTTGTAATAATTAATTAAGTCATTTTTAATGTTTTTTTATTTAGTAATTCTTTTATTTTTTTATATTAGCGAAGTTGTTTTTATTTAATTACATAAATATTTTTTTAATATATTTTACATGTTCTTTTCAAATTGAGCTGCACTTATTCCAAGACTATTTAGCATTTTCTTCTCTTACAACATTTTTATTTAAATGATTTTTTTGTTTTTTACATTATGAAATTTAATTTATGGCTTTCTATTAATTTCTCTTGTTCAATATGATTAAAATTTTTTCTATTTTTTATAAAACAATTTTTTTAATTATTGAGCTAATTTTTAATTAGTTCCTTCACCCAATATTTTTTAATTTTTAAATATTCTATTATACTAATTTATTTTTTATTTTCAATTAATTTTATTTTAAATATCATAGAATTACAAATTGATTTACCTACATAGTATCTTCCATTATTTTTTTAATACACTAATAATTTAGTAAATATAATGTACCTATATTTAGTTTTGTCAACAATCATCACTTTAATACAAATATTATAAATAATGTGATTGATTATTCTTTAAGTTTTGTAATGACCTTATGTGCATCTTTACTTGTGTTAGTGTATTTGCCATTAATTTTCTATTAAAAATCATTTTGTCTAGTTATAACTAATTAAATTTAATATTTTAAGAATTATTATATCATAATTTTCATGAAGATTATATATTTTAATGAAATTGAAATTTTATTTCCTTTTATTTTTAAGATAAATGTAATCTTTAAATAACAAAGAAAGCTTAATAATTTATTAATAAATAATATTTTTTTATTTAAAAGATAAGAATATGTGAAGAAAATGAAAGCAACACTTAAATATAATTAATAGAATCAAGATTAAAATAACCAAAATGATTCTAGCATTTCATCTATTTACATATTTTTTTGTAATTTTTTTGCAAGTTAGGCATTTTTATGAATGTGCCAATATAAATGGATTTGTCATGCAAAGAAGCAAAAATGATTGTTTTATAGAAACGTCCAACTAATCAAAATTGTGAAGGAAATGGCAAACAATAATTTACGTAAAACTAGGGAAAGAAAAACTAATTTACTTATACAATATTAAAGCAAAAAAATCATCTAATTTATTTGACATATATAGCAATCGAATTGAATAATATATAAAGAACTAATTAACATATCATTACAAATAAAAAAATACAAGATTAAAAAAATGAAATGAATAAAAAAATTAAAAAAACATGAGACACAAAAAATATAATATTACAAATATAATCACAATATAATATCAATAAAATAAAACAAGAAAACCTTTTTTACAAAATAAAAATAAAACTAAAACCTTTTATGCAAAAAATAAAAATAGTAGACACTAAAAAATATTTGCAAAATCACAAAAATACTGTGCACAATTTGTAATAAAACATTGCACATGTATTGAAAAAAATAAAAAATGCAAAGAAAAAATAATAAAAATAACAAAACCTATATTTTTTCAATAATAATTGAATATTACATTAATATAATATATAAATATTATGCATAGAAGTATGAAAATATTTTATTACATATAAATATGAAATCAAGAATTATGAGGAAAGAGGTACGATCAGATTTCTGCAACTAGATTTCGATATTACTCTTATGTCACAATGATAAAAAAAGATGGAAAAATAATAAAAAAAAGAAGGAAGCATGGCCAATCTTTGTGCTCCTCTCAAATTGCATGTTTGTGTACAAAATCTCATTGATTGAGAAATCAAATATTATAAAGTAAATTTTAAATTTTCATTCATAAAGTTTTACAGCATGTTAATAGTAAGAAACTATGTATCAAAATGCTAACCTTCATGTATAAAAACCTTTCCTTATACATTAGCCATTGAAAAAGAATAAATAGTAGAATTGTAAAAAAACTAAAAAATGATCACTATTAACCTTGTAATACAACTTTTCTTATACTAGTTAACCCAACTAACGAATTATGTTACGTATTTATACTATTAAAAAATTTCATTTAGTTCAACCTTTTATTTTATTGATGTGACTGATTAGTTTATCAAAATAAATTCATACAAATAAGCAAATAAATGTTATGCATTGTGCTACATTTGAAATCAAGGACAATAACCTTTTTTTAGTGAAAAATGCAACTTGTTTTTCTTTCAATGCTCTAGGTAGATTATGCTTAAGATAGATAAACTAAGGTGGATATGTCTTCGAAAGATAATATTTAAAATTTTTATTATTGCAATAAGAATTAGAATTAAGAGGACATTATTACGATGTTGATGGGTTTCACTTAGAGTTAACTTTGGTTGATAAATATTAGAATGTTCTTCAGGTTTGTATTTGTATTAAAGAAATTCAAAACTTCACATTTGAATTGATCATTGATGAAATGTAAAATTAAAATATTTAATAATAAGCTGGATATTTTAAGTGATAAAAGTTACATGACCAAAATGCCAAGCACTTAGCATAACTATGTTCTTCCAAAGTATAATATAAATGTAGCCATACAAATCCATCACATAAAATAATGCTTATTAATTTCCATAGTTAATAGCAAAATGTTATTTTTAAGGTTTTTTTAACTTGAATGACTTCTTCATCATGGTTCTTTGAAATGGGTCTATGAAGTACAACATTATTAATAATTGTAAATTTAATTAAGATAATCCTAAATAAAAAATAAAGTTCTCATTAATAAAAATTATACCCTCTAAAAAAATTAAATTTTAAATACATTAAGAGATTACACATAACAATCAAATAGATTTTGATTGTGAATTATGTGATTAAATACATAAATCTGTAACATGAATCATTTTATAATTTGAGTATAATAAAAGGCCATGTAACTATGGCATAATTTGAGATGCTTTTGTCTAAAATATTGAATTCAAGGGTTCACATCTTTCAAGACTATGTTTTCTTAAGTCAACCATAAAATCGTGAAATATTTTGTAATTTAATTTGTCGTAAAATAGAATCTATTCTTCCAAAAAATATATCTAATGTAAAATTAGTAAGCCATAAGTGTTACAATAACAGCATCAAAATTTAGTAAAATTTTAATGAAAATTATTTTTAAAACTTGCTTTCAAAATAAGTTACAAATAGTCTAAGAAAAAGGATTTGATCCTATGTAAGCCATTTACAACTACAACTAATGTTGTAGTAGTTAAGATGCAATTCCTTTGCGAGGTTAATTATTGGTTTTGAGGTAAAGGTGAGAAGTCTCTTGAAACTTTAACTCTTGTGGGTGCTACTTGGTAGATACAAAGCATAATAATGTTGACATATACCTGATAGCAAGGCCATAAGTGGATTTGTTATAACACTATTGCTCAAGACTAATTTAAAAAAAACACATAGCAAATGTGCTAACATCATGCCTTCATTCAAAATACAATAATGTGAAGACATAATGTGTTTGCAAGAAAATGTTAAAAATGACAGAAGAAAAGTCAAATGTGGCAACACAACAAGTAGTGGTTTTGAATCATAATGATTATTTCTATAACATAAAAGAAGCTTTGATAAAAAACAATTGACGCTTTGATAAGTTTTTTAATTATATTTTTTCCATAAATTATATATTATTAATTTAGTTGTTTTGCATGATCAGATGACCAATGCTAAGTTTGAGGAAGATTTACTCAACACATAACATAACAAAGTTTCTCGTTACAGTGTTCACTGATGCAAGACGACTTCAATTATTTTAATAATTGAGTTGAACTATTGAATTTTATTTATTATTATCTGTTTATTATATTTTTTTATTTAAATATAATTTTTAATATTTCATATAAGTTTCTCATTATATTTTCATCCTTTCTTACAATGATACAAATTTTGCATGTTTTCATTAAGAGTGGTAGTTTAGTCAGCATATCTTTTGAATTTACATTTAAAAGTACAATCTATTTAAAGCCTTATGACATAATAAATATAAGGTTTTTTTTTAATATTAGTATTATATTTCTAGAAATAATGTTTTCTTTATCTAAAAAAATACAGAACCATAGTTTGTTATCAAGGTATTTTAGGTGATTATTTAGCATCTAAATTATGATTGCAATTTATCTTCATCATTATTGTCATTATAGGAGTTCTTACTACCTATCTTACATTAATAATGTATGGCCATATCCTTAATCCTTTGAGTCCTAAATCTCATAAATCATTGGGCAATATATTTATTTTAGCTATGCCAACCCAAAAAATGGTTCAAGTTATGAAATTATGTGCATTGATAATCCCTGTTATGATCATGTTGTTATTAAGAGTGCATATATATATGGTTAGCCTTAAATACTACATTAATCATAATAACACTTCTAGCAAGAAACAAGGATTTGGTAGCTTAAGCCACATTGTTGTTCATCATTTTTTTATAATATTGCTTTATTCTTCATGTTTGGGATTTCTAGTTAGAAGTGATTATGATATAATATAAATTGGATTTGTGTCATTTTTTAATAGCTAGAAATCATTTTCATTCATATCTTTGACATTTTCTTACTAGACTTTAAACAATATTTGGCATAATTCACTTTTTTACTCATCTAATAATGTGTTATACATTGCTCTATATGTTATTCAATGTTGCTTCTAACTATTTAGTAAGACTTATGAAACAGAAGTTCTTGATATCGTGAACCAAAAATGACGAGAAATCCAGTATGATTATGGAAGTGGGCAAGCTTTGTGTGTGTGATGCAATATGGAGACAAAGTTCTTGTTATGCTTTTCCTAGTTTTCATGTCTTACGTTCTTGTTCTATCATTGTGAAGGTATGTTTGTATTGAAAGATGTCAGTCATATTAGTCCAATGTAAACAATGATTAAGTTTATTTAGTATAAGAGTTAAGATGCTTTACCTATGCTCAAATTTGAATATTCATTTTATCTATTTTACTTACAAAAAAAATTCACAATACAACTGTATCATAAGATGAATAGTATCAACGACAACCAAGTGTAAATGGATGATAATAGAATCAACATAGATCATATTAGTCTATTGTCCAAAATTCTTTGTGAACCTTCAAACTTGATTTGGACATAGTTGGAACATTAAAGCAAGTTGGATGTTTAGATTCATTAGGTTATTTGGTAATGGCACATGGCTTTGAATACCATGCATGTTAAAATTAACATCCTTAAAGGGCATTTGGTGCTTCATAATTGTCATCTAAATTTTTAAACTTGGCTCTTTTGATCTCAAATAGACCTTGGTAAAATGATAGCTAAACTACACATCACAAGTTAGAGAACATATACAATAAATTTATTGAGTTAGACCAATTTGCATTCTTTGTAATCAAAAGTTTCATCCTTTGTAAGCTATCCCATGTGTTCGATTTCATTCTTGATGCATCTAAGGATTGTTATTTTATTGACATGTAGTTAGACCCTAAAGTGTTGTTGGTGAGTATCTACCAATTAAGTTTTACAAAAAAAGTTTCATCATTTTCTTGATTTTCAAACTACCAAGGCTATTTTCCTTTAACATGAAATCAATGTTTTTCAAAGAAGTCAAGTGATGCTTAAGATTTTCTTCATTGTCTCCCCACAAAAGTAAATTTATTCTTTTTTTTTTAATTTATTATAAAAATACATTGGGAGTTTACTTGTCATTATAATATATATTTGAATTGAGCAAATGGCATGCTTGATGAGAATGAGTCCACCCTTGATAGATAACAACTTTATTTTCCACCTAACGAAAAATGTTATTAATTTTATCGATCAAATTTTGGAAGTAAGCTACTTTCTTTTGACTTATATATGGTGTGCATGACAAATATGCCAAAGGAAGTTTTATTTAATATAGTCCTAAGCCCTTGCAAATTTGATTTACCTAGCACATACTCTTCTATTTCTATAGATGTCCTCGCTTTTAATTTTTATATTTAAAAACCTTGTAGAGTGTTGGAAGAGCTGTAGTAACTTACTAAGATTAACAGTAGTTTCCAGATGTTCTCTAATAATTATAATTATGTTGTTTGCATAAGCTAGGACAGTGATAGATATAGATGACCTATGTTGTCGTTATAATATCATTCTTTTTTAAGCAAAAACGTTATTAGGGCTTTTTTTAAGAGCTCCATGAATGAGATGAAATCAAAGGAAGATAGAGTAAGATTACCTTCATTAAGACTATTTGAAATTTGAAAAAAGTTAATTTATTGTACACTAATGATTGTTGATATCCATGTATTACAAATATAATTGGTGAGCACCTTAATAAGATTATTATTTACATTATACTTGGAAAGTGTCTAACAAAGAAATTTCCATGATGTATAATTCACATTCTTAAAATCGAACTTAACAATAGAATTGTGACATTATTTTTATTGATATGATAATATACTAATTTCTAAGCTTATAAATTGTTTGTTATAATATCTTTGTATTTATAAAACTAGTTTTCGCTAGAGAAATCGACCTATAAAAAATTTGTAATATTTAATTAACAATGAGCATTATGGATATTATTTTCATGATGTTTTGAAGAATATTTGTTCTAAAATCAACAAAGATTTCTTGGTTATGCGATTTATGGATATATATAAAATTTTTGTGCCCAAACACCCCCAAAGAATTGGAGATCTTATAAAAATTCTTTAGATGCACTCAACATAACATTTGAGATTAAGTTTAAATAATTAGTGGATAACTACCCATTAAAACAATCTAGGCCAAGAGTGCTATCAAAATTCATATTAAAATTTACATCTTTATTTCCTCCTTGGTGATATATTACATTATTCTACTATTTGTTTGGTTTTAAAAATAAGGAAATGATTCAATTAATCATATTTTGACCTTTAATTACTTAAGAAGACATTAAAATATTGCAAAAGTGGTTGATTACTACTATCATTATTTTGTCCTCTATGTTTGTTTCTCCACTTCATCACTATTGCATAAAAGAGAACTATTTCTCTTTCTCCTTCTATTAGCCATCTAATTCCTTTGTTCTATTTCGAATAAAACTCCACTCCTTCAAAATCTTGTGAATAACAAGAATTAACAAGATAAACACTTTCCACTGATCATTTTTTTGTTTTCCTAAAAGAATTATATATTTGTGATTCAAATCTTCCTTATCTAATTTAATTGAATAAAACATTTTTGCAAATGTTGATTTTTTCAATCTTTATGGCTCTTTTTATGTTGATTTTCTTTTAAAGCTAAGGTCTTCTTCCCAAAGTAGTTGAAAGAAAAATTCTAATTATTCTACGTTGTCTATGCAAATGTAGGGTGATTCAAAAAGTTGTTATGAAATTTAAGATATTTGGAAGATGAAGGATGAATTTTGATGACAGTTAGTAGAAGAGGAACATGGCCTGGTTAAGTTCTAGTAAGGTGATGAATTATAAAAGTTGAAAGTAGTTCTATTCATTTCTCATTAACCATCACCCTTTCTAATCCTTTTGAAACCAATATTTTATTACCTTTTCTTGCCCATATAAAAGAATGACAAAAAAATTACTATTGCTTAAGGTGATATAGAATTATGTAATCAACAAACTCTGACACTACTTTTAGTTTAACAGTAGATTGCACATTGTAATCATTTGAGGATGTGATTTCAATAAAATCCCTACCCACCATCCATGGATTTGTAGTATCATTGACAATGCAAAATGACTCTCCCTTAATTAATCTCCTTCTAGATACAATGCTTTTATCATAGGTGAAAGCATAGTTAGGTTTAGAAACCTAGTCTTGATGCTTGATGTTGATGTAAATGATCTACTTTTCATTAATGTCAACATCACAATTGAAATACTTCCAAAGAATCTATATCTTGTTCGATGGATTGTAATAATAATGACAAAAATTTAGTTTAATAGCAAGTTTTATGTCTTATCCATTGAAGACATAGGTTCAAAAAAGGCAACTTATCAAACAATATACATTTTAATAAATTGATTAATCACATGGCAAAAAATGTTTTAGTAGCATTGCAAAAATTTTAAAATAATAATTTATTTATTAAGACCACCATTATCTAAAATTTGGATAACTGAAAGCATCTCTAATACTTTTTGCACTAATTTATTTTTTTAATCTTCCAAAACTTTTTTCTCATACTTTAACATTTTAATGGATTAAACTCCTTTGTTTGAATTTCAAACAAAGAGGTTGTTGATCTCTTAAAAGTTCACTAAAACTTTTAAGATCTAGATTATCATATCAATAATAAATTTTATTATATGAAATTTTTAAATAAAAAACTTAATTATTGTCTTTCTAATTTTTTAGAATTTTTAGGGAGCTATAGTCATGCTATAATTCCCTTTGCAGACAGTTGCACTACCTTGTATATATTAGTTGACTTTCATTAGCATTACAAATGTGCTCAGTTGTTTTTGTTTTCATTAAGACATGTAGTCGATCATCCATAATGGATTTCTTGGCCAAAGAGTTAGTATGTAAAGTAGAAATTTTGGTGGCTTCAATCTTTTCCTATTGTTGGTTATTTTTGTCAACATCATCATTGATATTTGACTTTTAATTACATGACCCTATTCCTTGATACAAACAACAAGATGATCTTAAGATTTATCTCATTATTTTTAAAGTTTTCCTTGAGCTAGCTCATGCCTATATTTGTGTCTTCCTTTGTCAAGTTTAAATAAGTTATCATACTAGATTTTTTGACAAAAGCAATTATTTTAAATACCTTTAGTAGAAATTCTAATTTCGTTTAACTCTGTTGCTAACTCCACATCAGTACATACTCAAGAAATTTTAGGATGTGTGAGATTTAAAGTAGTAACATTTACCTTCAAAGGGCCTAGTCATTCACTTTATTAAGTGAAGTACAAAAATAATGAATTGGTAAGTGCTTTATTGTGTTCCACCATAGGTGATTGTTCAAAATTCAATTGAAAGAAAAGGTAGAAGCCATACATAAATGAGATGGACTATTAATAGTCTTAAAAAGTTCGCTTAAATTCACATCTGAATAGGTTGTCTGCATGAAGAAACATGTTAAAGCAAGATTTACAAAATTTTCCTTCAATTTAATATGTCCCCTTTGCAATACAAGTTAATAAAGTTTTTCTAACATCTACATTTTTTTCTCAACTGAATATCTCAATTAATTCAAAGCATCAATGCAAGATTTACGAATAATTGCTTTGACAATAAACATGCTTGTTTTTTAAGTCATTTATAAAATAGATAGGTGACTATGCAACCTTTTTGAGTGATTCTTTACTTCAATAAACATGCTTGTTGTTCATGCTTGTCGCTTTTCACTTTTAAATTAGCATAAAATTGATTAGTTTGATTATTTATTTGCTAAATAATTAATGCATTTAGATAAATTATCATCACAATCAACAAGTGAGATATCATCAAGACTTTAATTAAACATTGCACCTTTGATTTACAAACTTTGTTTGACAGTACATGATGTTACTTTCCATTTCTATTTTTTTTGCTTCTACTCTTTCTAGTATAAAATAGTGATTTGAAACATTTATCTCCAAATAACATACTAAATCTTACATTTCTTTATAACAAGAAAAAAGGATGTAGACTTTTAGACAAAGAAAAGTGCAAAAGTTCTTTTCCTCTTGCATTAAGTAGAATAATTATATATGACCTATGACCCTTATCATCTAGAATAATGCTAAGATGGACAAAAAATCAGAAAATTATATTTTAGATTTCAAAAAAAACTTTAAAAGCATTTTGTACAAGGCTTAATGTTTGCAATGAAATAAAGGAGGACAATCAACAAAGTTAATAGTTATCAGAAAAAATTCACCATAAAAAATACAAGAGAATGACCTTGCATTCGGAACTTCTAAATTTCAAACAACCCATTATGACAATAGTTGAAAGGACTACACTTGCTATAAGAGGAGGAAAATGGTGCCTTTTTGAATTATTAACATAAATGATTTTTTCTAACAATTATTTTGATCATTTGAAATCCTTCATTACGTTTATAAACATACTAGTATTGAATAAACAATAGTCAAAACAAACAGAAAAGATACATAAAGCACATAATGATTCCAAATGGCTCTACCATGAGCACAAAGTCTTCATTAAACCAAAGTCAACCTAGTGAGGCTTCTACTAAACTAGCAACATTTGCCATATGGTGGGCATAGTAGACATCATTTCAACAACTTCATCAATCATCAACAGAACACCTACGGGCTTACAGAGATTAGCCAACCTTGACCATAACATAATAATAATTATGGTGGTTGAAAGATCAAAATTTATAGCACATAGAAAACCTTTTATAGCTTTTACCCTAATCCCTTTTTGATAAAAGTGACATAATATCTAAATGTATGATGAAGAAATTACTATGCTTAGAATCAACTAAATAAAGCTTATAGAATGAAATGTGTTCATCCATCAATTCTAATATAAAAAAATAATTTTACTTATATTCTTTATGAATCACTCATTTTTAAAAGTAAATCAAATTGATTTATTTTTTTCCTAGAGTAATTAAACTAGCCATTATGATTTTAGCAATTGTTATAAATTTACAATCAATAAATCATTCTACGACAATAGGTAGATAGAACTGATTGCCCTAATAAACCAGCTATCTGATATTTATGTATTTGTAGCATAAGTTTATGATGCAATTATGACATAAATGAATAGATAATACAATGAAAAGCATTATAGCCTTTTTTATGTTTTCAATTGTTGTTCTAAATGATCACTCAAATTGTACAAGCAAGATAAATTTATTACATTAAGCAAAGGTGATCGTACATGTATACAATGAGGCACTAAAATAAAATTAAATTTTTCATAATATGTAGATCTGTTAGAATTATTTTGTACCATAAATGATGACAATAATATGATAATATTTTTTTAACAAATTTTAACTTAACAAAAAATTTATGCACATAAAGAGAATTTGATATTTCTATAACAACATTGTAACATGTTTTTTCTTTAGTCCTCTATGCAATGAAGGAAAAGAAATGAATCACAAAAGTAAAACATTCTTCTTTATACTATTTCATATAAAATTTATGCAAAAACACAAAACGAAATGCCTACTCTTATGTGAAAGATACAACTTACTAACAAGAAGAGGTTTGTCATTAAATCATAAATGAAGAATCGTGCCAATATGACCAATTATATCATACATGTTCAACTCATTTACAGTTTAATGAAGACTAGGGATTCTCATAAGAAATAAAAAGTTTACACATGAAAAAAAGTTTTTATAAATATTACAAGTAGAAGAACTCAATCCTTAAAACATTAAAAAGAATATGAGAAGATAGATAACTGGTAAAAGAATTGTCACACTTTATATTTCTATCTCAAATAATAATCATATATACATAATGAGATCATTGTAAATATATGACCTAGTTATAGTTCTAATTTTTACTTTAAAATTAATACAAAAACCAGATCATACATATGTAGCATTAGTCATCATATTTGATTACCATAAACTAGAGAAAATATTAAGCTTATTTTAAACTTATTCTCTTAATTTATATCACATATTTTGAGTGTATGATATATGGCATTGAATATCATGAGTTGTAGAGTTAAAAATGTCAAATGAAACCCAAGAATGGTTTAATTGGAATGATTTCTTCATTTCTTTTGAAGTAATTATAGCTTATCTATAAATGAAAGGTTTATTGATTTTACCAATTAAAATGTAATGAACATAAGATGTTCAAATGGTTTAGCAACAACATTTGAAGCAAACCCACTTGACCCTAGATCAGGAAGTTAATCAAGACATTAAACAAAGCCATAAAAGTTCAATCAAACTTAAGGTGCATGTATGCCATACTCTGTCACAATTTTTCACTTTCATTAGTTATTACTACATATTCATAATAACTCAACAAACAATTGCTACATATTACCTTAATATAATTGCTTATGATTTTAATGATTTTCAATTTAATTATTTTTAAAATAAAATATCATTAATTATTTTTTGGGATAATATTTTGTGTCCACTACAACAAAAGTTTTTTTAATATTTTAAATTTCCTTTAGATATCTAAACTTTTTTTTCATGGGATTTTGCTATTTTTTAAAATTTGTGGTTAAATTACAAAATTTTTGTAGACAATATATGCAAATAGTTCTTAACATTTTTAGTGTTGAGCTACAATAATGACATATTTATGTGTTAAAATTCATAACAATTTCTTTTTACAAAATTAAGTTTATTTAGCTTGCGTTAATAAAAAATGTACATGCTAATGTATTTTCAAGATATTCAGATCTTTTGTTAAATTAATTTTCTCTATTTTTAAAAATAAAATTATCATACTTTTTTAAAGATTTTGTTATCTATTAAAATAATATAAATAAATGTTTAAGTCCTTTCTATTTGTAATAATAAGAAAACTCTTTTGTTGATGCACAAGTTAGAATATTGTCTCATGAATATATTAAATAAATAAATTTTACATGCCTATTTTCTACTTCTAAGTATTTTATATCATTCATTTATATGACATAACATACCTACTTCTAATTAAATAATCAATTAATTCATATATTATATAATAGAAAAGTTAACCTTTACCAAATATTTTATTAGTGTATCATGTAAATCATTTTAACTTTTTAATAATTTTCTCACTTCATTGCATAAATATTTTATGTTTTAAAATAATCTATTTTCAATTGTTTTTTATTTACATGCAACATCATTTGCGTTTGGACATTTGTGAAGATTTAAATATTACCAATATTGTCTCAAAAAGTTCTGCACTCATTATTTTTTATTTTTTAGTTATTTCATTATTGTCATTTTTTTCAAACTTTCAACATTTTAAATTTCTTGATTTACATCATGATGATTATTTTTCTTGCATTATTAGCAAAATGTTTTGTTAATATACAATATAGATATTTTAATAAAGTTCAATTTTTTAATATTAATCATATATATTTCATGTATTTTTTAAAATTTCTTTTTTAATCTAGTATTTATTATAATCTTTAGACAAAAAGCTATGCACATGTATTGTATTTGTGTAATACAACTAAATTTTGGTGCATAGTTTCTTAACTTTTTAAAATGGTAAATTTTTTTAATAATATTTGTAATACTTAATATTTCATTGTAAAAAATTAATGTTTCGAAACGTTGCTTTGCTAAGAAAATTTTATTTCATGTTAGTAATGTATTTAAATGTTCATAAATTTCCACTATATTAACACATTTTTCATTTTTTATCTCTAATAAAGGACTTATAATTCTTATATTAGTAAAAATAAATTTTGATGACTTACACATTGAATTAGATATGCTAAATGAGTTATTTTTATAAACATCTTTTATTATTTTTAAAATTTTTTAAGATATATTTAATTTGATGATTATTAATTTTCATTTTTTTTCATATTTTATATTTATTCTAGAACATTCATTTTGTATCTTTTTTTGGTAAAGTTCTATTTGTACAAATCTTAATTGTTTTCTCTTTGTATTACATATATCACATTTCATTTTCTACAAATGGTCTTTTTATTTAATGATAATTTTTGGTGATTGTTATTTGACTCTATATACTATATATGATTAATTAATGTTTTAATTTTTTTGGGACTTTTTAGTTTAATTTAAAATGTTTCCTTGCATTCCATAATATTTTTCAAAAAGGATTTGTGCTTAGCTTCTATCAAATTGTTTATTTTTCCATTTCTTTATTAAAAAGTTAATTTTTCTAATATATTAATTTTTTAAACTTTTATATTTGAGAAACACTTTTTTTATTGATATATTGCAGATTAAAAAAGGAGTTTTAACAAAATATCAAAAAAATATAAAATAACTTGTTATTTCATTATATTTTTTTATTTTGTGTTCCAATATTTGAAAGCTTTTTTGAAAAAACATGATATTCTTTTTATGTTTTGTGCATTGTAATTGAAAAAGATGTATCATAATTAAATGACTATATTTACTTTTTATTTAACATAATATGAAAAATTCTTAACAAAAAATTTTTTTGGTCAACATTTAGTAATTGATACTATATTAGATATAATTATTTGGCATTACATATGTATTTGAAAATTTTAAATATGTTTTTTAATTTTATCATTTTACAAAAAAAAGTGTATGTTTTCTTTAATTTTCATGCCCTATTTATAGAACAATTTTTGAAATTTGCTGTAATCTTGTGTATTTGAATTATGATACCTTAAATTTTACATTTTTTATTTTGTAGCACACTATCTTTTTTCACTAAAGTATTATTTGTATTAGTATGCATGATTAATTATATAGTGGTACTTTATAATCATATTTTCAATATTATTGAGTTTTGAATTATAAATTAATTTGTATATAGCTTTTGGATGTAATTATTATTTTTATTACATTTTTATGTAACATATCATTGATAAATTCTACACATTGTTTTAATATTTTAATGTTTAACTATTTCAAGATTTTTAAAATTTTGTATTTCTTTAACCCTTTCCACATTTCTTGAAAATTTTTTATTTTTAATAATTTTTTTATTATTTTTACAACAATGGTATTTGGCAATAGCAAACTACTAGTAATGTTTTATATTGTCATGTAGTCAAAACATATGCATTGTAAATTTTGGGTATGTTAATAATTTCAAATTCTTTTTATTCTTTATTATTTACCATCTACAAAAGTTTTTACTATGCTTATATTAATAAAAAAATATATTTTTTATGACATATTTTTTATTAAATATTTCAATACTGTTATTGTTTCATTAGTTTTTTATTTTTTATTTTCTTTCACAAAATATTTTTTGTGATTATTGTTTATCATCAATTTCTTTCATAGATGTATTCAATTAGTTCACATGTGTTAATTATTTACATTTTATTTCTTGTGATTGTTTATGATTTTAAGTAACATAAAGCTTAGCATGCTAATATTTTTTAGGAAACCACTGAATGTGATGCATGTTCGAATATTTTAATTTCCAATACTTTTGTACTTTTTATCTATTATTATAATTCTAATTAATTTTATTTATTTATTAAACATTGAGTAAAATTATTTTTTTTATTTCAAATTCTAAACTAATTTTTTATTCATTAACTATTTAATTGTGATAGTAGTTTTCTTTTTCTTCAAGTTCAAAAAGTTTTTTTGCACTGAAACATTTTTTTCACTGTACTGTTGATAAATTTATGTCATAATGATTTTTTAATTTTAATATTTTTAAGTTTTAATACATTTTTTGTGATCAAATTACACCAAAATGTTTTTTTTTAATTTGTATGTACCCAAATTTTAATAATTTTAGCTGGGTATCTCTTGAAATTTTTTAGCTTTGTTTTTTTTAAAATGTTTTGTATTTATTCTAACATACATATAATAAATGTATTGAAGCTTTTCATTTTATATTATATAAAGGTTTTTGTTGTTTTAAAAAAAAATGTATATTTATTGTGATAATTTTTATTATTTTGTGTACACATTTTTTGAGATATTAAAAATTCATATTTATAATTAATTTTGTTTTATATTTGTATGTGATAATCATGAAGTCAAGCTAAATATTTGCTAATATTTTATTGAGCTTAGTATTATATTAGTTAAATGTTAATTTTAATTGTAGTAGTTTGAGTTTGTTCGAGCAACGTTATAGCTTAAAGAATTGAAAAAATTTTGATAATTTAAATTACTAACTTTAGAGCCAACAACAATTCTATTTGAGGAGTTGCTAATCTACAAAAAAAAATATTTCTAAATCATTTTGAATAGCTTGTTAAAACTTTTAATTTCTATGCAATTATTGCACAAATGATTGTCATTTTTTATACATATTTAAGTTTCTATTTATGTTGTATTTGTTTTTTTAATTAAGATATTTGACTTTTTCAAATCTTAAAAATATTCAAATAATTTCCATATATATATTATTTTTGAAATCTTATAAATATTTTTTACACCCTAAAGCCTAAAGGACTTGACTAAGGTTTATTGCCCATAATATAGGCACAGACCTTGAGGAGCCACATGTTAGGTGCCTGATAAAAACCAAGACAAGTTAGCACAGTATATCGATTTAATGCACAATTCTTGCAGCAGTTTTGGGTCAATTCGTTCAAGGCATAACTCCTTAACTAACTTTATGGTATGGAGTTACTCATGAATTTGTTAAGGAACTGGAATAAGTAAGACTCATATTTATCTTTATACATTGGTGACCTAGGTCATGACTTTCTAAAAACACCATGGGGTTGCCAACCTTACTAGGTTGAATCATATTGAAAACATTATAAGCATAAATCATGTGAACTATTTTGCAATGTGAAACAAAAAAAATGCTATTGCCAAATTTGAGCTTTTCTACACCAACTGATAGCACATTTTTGCGATCAAACAGTCTAAATTATGTTAGTATTTGTGAATTGTTTACTTACATCTAGCCATTCATCTGTAATAGTTGATTAAGCTATTTAATGTCTCTCGCCCTTTGTTAACAATAACCAATTTAACACCACCTTTGATCAAGTTTTTTATTCTAATGTACTAGATCATTATCCTGTTTTTTTGATGAAACTATAACATATTAAAATGAAAATTGGCATAAGCCATACAAGTATTTCGCATATGAGATCCTCACAGAGGATCAAACATGAACTCTATCAGCATAAGTTTGATGAAGGGCTTAGGAAGGGATTCCCCAGATTCCCAGACGAACTCATTACATCATGCAGCACGTGCCACCCAGTCAGCAAGCACATTCCCTTCTCTATGGATATGAGAAAATCTAATTGCCTCCAGACATCTTGTGTACCTGACAGTCTCAGCAAAGTGGCCAGCCATAGGGGGTTGAGATATCATCTCACGGACCTTCTCAAGTGCCATCATCGAGTCAGTCAGAATCTCCATGACCCTGTGGTGGGGAAGGGAACCCATTAACATGTTAAGGGCCTCGAGCACAGCCTGGACCTCCAACACAAAGGAAGCCTGAGAGAAAGCCCTCTTACCAGCCACCCAAAGCGGCCTCCCTATGGAGTCTCTGACCACCAGGCCAAGGCCAGCAGTGTTATCCCCTACCGTAGCATCGCAATTCACTTTTATCCATCCTATTGGGGGGGAATCCAATCATGGGTTACAAGCAGGTCCAAAGAGCTACAAGGATTCCCGCTGAACAGGGATGAATAGAAGTTTTGTAGCCTTGCTGCAGAAATCACCTCGATCTTGATCTTCCTTAGCAGTGTGCATGGTATGACCATCGAATTGTTATGCCTCATCGTATTCCTCCTTGCCCAGATATAGGACATGGTGGTGGCCAATGTGGCAACATACCCAGCGCTCGCTCAACGTCGTGCTACCGGCGAACCCATGAACCTCAGGAGCTGGTCAAGGAAAATCAGCCCAGCACCAGCACCCGTGGGCTGTCCCAGCGTAGCTACTACCCCACGGGCCTGGCAGTAATCCAGAGTTCCTGGATATGCAGGCAGTCCCAGAAATGTGTCGCATAGATTACTCCGCCACGTAGCCCCATTGGCAGCTGCTGTTCTCGAGCATTCCCCTGTAGGCCAGCCATGCCTCCATAGGGATGAAGTCACAGGCGACTCGCCACATGAACATTAGCACCCTCGACACTGCTTTAATCTTCCAAATGCCCCTCATCTCGTCCGCGTCATGCCGGCCACCCCGCCTGACTATGTCATCAGCTTCGCACACCACCTGCATATAGATTCTCTTGCTATCGACCCTCGTTGTCTTTGTGTGTGTCTAGAGGAGTGTGTCCTTAGCCGACGTCTGAGCTCTAGGGAGATGCAGAATTTTGTCAATCAGCTCCTCGCCCACCCTTGCATGGATATTGTCCACGTCCCAGACCCAGACAACAGTGATGCATTCAGCCACGCTCGACGGCCAAATGATGTTCATGTTGATGAAGGTTGACCAGCAGCAAAGTGAAAGGACGCCCAACAAATTAACTTTCGCAAATCTCACCGTCCTCCCATCGTCGATTCACCAAACAAAAATCGACACTACTTATAGCATTACCTCCAGCACCAGTCTGCATGCATGAGATGAATTCTGAGAACTTTCATAATAGGATTCATCATCATGTACTTCCGCCTCATAATTTCTTCCCAAAGGCTCGCCTCACGACTGTGAATGCATTTGCAACACGCACTACCATACAATGAAGATCCGAAGTCCAAGCCCGCCGGCGGCCTTCGTCAAAGTGACACAATCCCAGGGCGTGTAATGCATCGTGTGTGCACTGCTCGTCCTGTTCCGTAAAAACCTTCTAATTCTCTTTGCTATGTCATCAATTACTCTCGCTGGCACAGCACAGTGACGTAGAATATGACTTGGGATGAGAGCGAGAACAGAGGAGGCCAAGGTGGCTCTGCCCGCGAGTGATAGCGGACAATCCCCCAATTGGCCACCACGGCATCAATCCTCTGAAGTAGGAAGCTGAGGTCAGCTTTACTCAGGTGCCCCGTAGCAATAGGGACCCCGAGGTACGTGAGCATCCAGCCTTGCTCCATAGTAAGTTTCCTCGACACCAGCCTAGCTTCTTCTTGTTAATCTTCATGTTGAAATATACTTTAGAATTCAGAAGGTTGATGCGCAGCCCTACAGCTTCCCTGAATGTCCACATGATTCTCCGCATAGCGCATGCGGCCTCTCGCATGGTGGGAGCAAACATTAACACATCATCCATGTATAGAAGGTGCGAAATCAGCGGTGCGTGTTGTCCAGGTCTGAATCCGAGCAGCTGCTTATTCTCGTAGTCCCTCATCAGTACCGATAAGAATTCTATAACAATAACGTACTGGTAGGGCGAAAGCGGAAATCCCTGTCGGAGTCCCCGCTATGCCACCACCCAAGGAAGGCAAGAGCCATTGACTATAACACTAAATCTTGGAAATGTAATGCATGCTGCTATCCATTTTTCACCAGATAGGTGGTAATCCTATAGTCTTCATCATCACGAGCAGGAAATCCCGCCGCACGCTATCGTAGGCCAGCTCCATGCCGATCTTTACTGCCATGAGGCCCGAAGCAGCTGTGCAGGCGTGTATTTTCAATGCCATCTCCTGCACGATGTAAACATTGTCTGAGATACTTTGCTCGGGAATAAAAGCTGCTTGTTCGCACGAGATAAAGCTTGACATGAACGGTTTCAGCCTCTCGAACAGTACGCGCACACCTCCTTATATATGATGTTGCAGAGGCTGATTGGCCGGAAGTGCTCTGGCCTGCACGCCCCCTGCTTCTTTAGGATAAGGACAATAAGCGTGTCCTTCCAATCCTCCAGCAGCCTACGGTCCCTGCACCATGAGAATGACATCCCTGCACGTGATGGCCCAATAGCCATGCAGAAATTCCACCGTGATCCCGTCAATACCCAGTGCTTTGTTTCTCTTGATTCCCTGCATGGTCGCAATTATCTCTCTCTCGGGGACCCTGTAGCCAAGTTTGGAGGCTATTCTCCGCAGACAATACCAAACAGCATAGAGATCAGCAGCAAGGCCGCCTGCAACCCACATCGCCACTTTTCTTCAAAGTAAGTCGAAAGGACAGTCCTGATGCTTTCAGGTGTATCTACCACCTTGTCCTTCGCGTCCCTCCGCTGAGTAATTCGGTTTGTCCGTGCACGAACCGTTGCATCAGAATGGAAAAACCTGGTGTTGCTATCCCCAAGTTGTGCCCCATGCACTTTCGCTCATTGACACCACCGTTGTTCCTCATGTGCGGAGCCACGGTGGAAAGCCGTGATCATGTGAGCAAGCCGCATACTCTCTTCCTTCGTTAGTCCCTCCCGAGATTCCATTTTTTATAGTTCATCGATGCTTCTTTCTAGTTCTGCGTTTTTATTGACAATGTTCCCCACCTTCTCTTGGCTCCACCTCCCCATTGCCACCAGGGAGCGTTCGAATTTGGTCATAATCACCTCCATGCAATTCCCCCCACACGTCTGTGCCATGCTCGGTTCACGACCCAAAACGACTATGGGAAGTCCAACCTCACACTATCGAATTGGAGCCTTCCATTGTTCGATCGTAGATTTCTGCACGCCAGATCAACCAACAGCGAGAAATGATCAGACCCAAGCCGGCTCAGGTGTTGCACAGAGCATTCAGGAAAGACTTGCATCCCAGTAGAGTTCATGAGGACTTGATCAAGTCGCTCCAGGATACGTGCGCCACCCAACTTCCCGTTGCACCAGGTAAAACAATTGCCAGTGAATCCCATGTCCACTGGCAGCAGCTCCAGCATAAGGTCAGCAAGTTCTTACTGCCGCCTACCATAGATGAACTTCTTCCAGCCCCATTTCTCTTTTTGTGCTATCACAAGGTTGAGATCCCCTGCGACAATAAGTGGGTCGTCCCCGTTGGACATATGCCTGATAACATCCCAGACCTCTCGACACTTGTGGTGGTCTTTAGGGCGGTAGACAACGAAACAATTTATCTTGCTAGCACCACGTAGCCTCACCTCACACGCCACAACATGCGTTGAGGCCTCCATGATCATGATATCAACCCAGCTCTTCCACAGTAGATTAATGCCAGCTGATGGATGAACAACGAAGTTCTAGTCCTTCCCAAGGAGCCAATTCGCATCCTTCCTTAGGAAACATTGCGCTTTCGTCTCCATCAAGGCTATGACTACAACATTCCCCTCGTGTACAATCCTTTGCAGGTATCTTCTTGACTTCCTGTCCCTAACTCCTCTGATATTCCAAACAGCAAAATGCATCTTCTCCTAGAATTTGTAAATGGTGCCCTCATGCGGCTCTGCAGTTCTCCAGCCATGCCAAGGACCTCCTCCCAATATGAGGCCTCCATCTTCCTCCTCGATGTCCCCTACGCACAACGAAGCGTAGCTCAGAAGAGATTCTCCTACATCGTTTTTTGTGTAGTGGCCATCTAAGCTTTTTGTTTTGTCCACCACATAATACTCCTACAACAACGACAATTTCCCCTTCTTCCCTCCTACCTGCATTGTCAGCCCCGTTCCCACATCATTCGTTAGAGCATCTGCCTGTTGAGTCCTTACCTAATCCTCGTGGGCCCTTGGCGATGAAGCTCGCCTCGCCATACTGCTGTCTCGAACCTTGGATAGGCTCCTCATCCTATGATGCATGCTAATGGACCCCTCATCAGGAGTGCCTTAGCTAAAAGTCATCTGTGGATTCTGGCTCAACTTACTTGCTGTACCCCTGTGGTCAGCCACGCCCTATCTCCTGTGTCGCGGTTGGACAAGCATCCACGGGCCCAGCTTTCGTCCCTTTTTATCCAGATCATATTTATTCCCCTCCCGCTTTCGAGGAGTTCTGGACACTCCACCTCAGTAGCCTTCTCGCCATAGTTATGCATATCCTCCACCTCTAGCAGTCCACCTCCAATGACATTGTCTTCTGAGGTCGCAGTGATAATTGGACATGCGTGCACAGCCTCCGAGGACTTATACGTACTGCAGTCCCTCGTACTCGAATGCCTGGTAGATTCTTCCAAATTCCCCATTAAGCCATATGCCTGTTTTAAAGGCTTCGGGAGGTCCATTCGAACGAACACCCTAGCATAGGTTGATCGTCCCATATCAACAATCCAGCCATCAAGTAAAAAAGGCTCTCCAATTGCCATGGCAATTCTCAAGATGTTGTCCACATCCCAATATATTAATGGGAGGCACGGAAGACGCACCCACACTGGTGCACACATTGTCGTTGCGACATTTAGCACGAATTCATGCGTCCAGATGTGAAGTCCCATAGCTTGGCCTGCGACTTGCCACAGGCAGCCAAGTTAGACTTCATTCTTGTCACGAATGGAATCGAAATGGAAGCAGGAATAGCCGAATGACAGGTCGAGAATCCTGAAGTTCTTGTAGTGGCCCCATCTCTTCAACAGCACCCGTGCAATAGCGGAGAATGGAAGGGTGTTCCCCTATACTCGCCCAACCAGATCGAATTTGTGGAATTTGGTACCGCTATAGCATGCTTCCGTTGACATAAAGACATCTCCACCTTCGACATGATCTAGCATGCCCGCAGTACGATCTTTTACATAGATATTTGCCAAACCCACAAAGGAAGTTGCTCGACTATTTGGGGCATTGTTGTTTGCTATTAAGGCTTCCCTGAAGCTGATCCTCGTTGAAAGGGCCTCCCGTCTCACAGCATCCCCATGCTCAGGGTTGATCATTTCCTCCGATCTCTTGCTCACCTCATGTTCTGCAGTCGTGTGCGTTGTGTCCTCCAGCTCCATCAGGCCAGCTATCGTAGTATGACCTACATTTCCCCCCCCCCCCACATCCATCCCCCTGGCTCTGACTTTCAGGTAAATAAGCTAGAGCTTCCACAGATTCTGCCTCCTTCACTGGGCTACCCCTTGAGTCAGTAGTTCCAGTAGTTTCGATTAACACCTCTGCCGCTACAGCTGAATTTTGAGGAACAAGGAGATTCGTCTCGACGGTCGTCATTTCCCCCCAGAGGTGGAAGAATGGCTTTCTCTCACTGGTGAGTTGCTCCTAGAGGTCCTCACCTTCCTGTTACTCTTTCTTACCTTGCTTCCCACCATCTTTCTTCCCATTACGGCTGCAGGCGTTCCAGAACCATGCAAGTGGACGATCCGATATGGTGCACCGTGAGATGACTTTGTAGTTTAATCATGTCCCTGTTCCCCCGCTCAGAGAAAATACTCAGGATTTAAAAATCAAAATTCCTGGGGATCCACGTGGCCAGGTAGTTCTGCACAACGGTCTTGGCTTCTCACGTGCCCACTTGCACGCTCGTCAACTAGCCATTACCAGCTACCCATCCGTCCTGCCGTGAGTTTCTCTGATCCAGTCTCTGGCACCGACCCAGTACCTCAAGCTCCGTTTACACCTCCACCACCAGCTTTAGATGCTAGCTTAACCTTACCTGCCTTCCGCCACTCACGTCCTGTCCCCTGCACTTTGCCACAAGCAATCCATCTCCAGCCCCCCGTCACTAGCCCCCTGCTGCCAGCTCCCCGTCACGAACACCTTTCCGTCTCTAGCTTCCCAACTCGAGTTCCTCTTCAATTTAAAATTGACTGCAACTTGTGAACCAATCCAAATGACTTTTGTCGCATTACGTTATATCTTGATTGGAATACCACACACATCAATAATAATTCTCATCAACAAAGAAATCAAAGTTCCTTAAAATTGCCCTTAAGAATCCTAGATCTTATCCTGTTATGATTAAATGTAAACCATTTATCAATTATTCTAATCAAACAGTATCTGCTACGAGCACCTATAATCAAATAGTAACTACACCATCATCTGGTTTGTATCACCTATGATTGCTAGCTTTCAAAATAATGATTTTTGCTATTAGAGGAGCCATTTTTTGCCATTAGTTGTGCAACTCTTGTTTTAATGATTTAAAAATGTAGAAATTGTTTTATACAAAAATTGTAAATTTTCCATATTGTTTCATATAGTCAAAGTTTTTTTGTAGATTTTGGTGCCTCATTAGACGATCAATGTGTATTTAGTTTACTAGCTTCTTTGAAAATGAGTGATTAGTAGAAGTCTGATTAGTCATCATGGGTGGATGAAGGCACAAGTATCGATAGAACCATTTAAAAATACTTGTGCATTTCACTAAATGATGAGCAGCCTCATTTAAAAAATGTTTTTTTAAAAAATAATTTTTTTCAAGTGTAAAAGATTTTCTACTAGAAATTAAGAATAAAAAACTTGTTAAATACATAATTCACAAATCCAATCTACCATATTTTGCCTCACATAATTCATAAAAAATTTTTCATGTTAGTTGACTTCATCTTTTACCAAATGTTTGTCGTGCTTGTAAAACTGAGAATATTATTTTGGAATAAGATGTTAAAATAATGTTAATATTTTAATTATTAAGAAGAAGAAGAAGGAGAAGACAAAGAAGAAGAAGAAGATGATGAAGAAGAAGTAGAAGAAGAAGAAGAAGAAGAAGAAAAAGAAGAAGTTGAAGAATAAGAAGCAAAAGAAAAAGAAGTAAAAGAAGAACAAGAAGAGAAAGTCGAAGAAGAAGAAGAAGGACAGGAAGTAGAAGAAGATGGAGAAGAAGAAGAAGAAGAAGAAGAAGAAGGAGAAGAAGAAGAAGAAGGAGAAGTAGAAGAAGAAAGAGAAGGAGAAGGAGAAGAAGAAGAAGAAGAAGAAGAAGAAGGAGCAAAAAGAAAAGAAGAAGAAGAAGAAGTAGTAGAAGAAAAAGAATAAGAATCAGTAGAAGAAGAGAAGGAGGATGTTGAAGAAGAAGAAG
>JAIUJO010000169.1:452500-455000 GCA_023846275.1 Vanilla planifolia
TAAGAAGATGAAGAAAAAAAAGAAGAAGAATTAGAAGAAGAGGAAGAAGAAGAGGAGGAGGAAGAAGAAGAAGACGAAGCAGGCGAAGAAGATGAAGGAGAAGAAGGAGAAGAAAAGGAGGAGGAGGAAGAGGAGGAGAAGAATAAGAAGAAAAAGAAGAAGAACAAGAAGAAGTAGAAGAAGAAGATATATAAGAAGAAGGTGGAGGAAGTGGAGGACAAGAAAAAGAAGGACAAGAAAAAGAAAAAGAAAAAGAAGAAGAAGAAGAAGAAGAAGAAGCAAAAGAAGAAGAAGAAGATGATGATGATGATGATGATGTAGAAGAAGAAGTAGAAGAATAAGAAGCAAAAGGAAATGAAGAAGAAGTAAAAGAAGAAGAAGGAGGAGGAGGAGGAGAAGAATAAGAAGAAGAAGAAGAAGAAGAAGAAGACAAAGAAGAAGAAGAAGGAGAAGAAGAAGAAAAAGAAAAAGAAGAAGGAGAAGGAGAAGAAGAAGAAGAAGAAGAAGAAGTAGAAAAAGGAGAAGAAGAAGAAGTAGAAGAAGAAGTACAAGAAGAAGAACAAGAACAAGAAGATGACGATGAAAAGAAGAAGTAGAAGAAGAACAAGGTGAGGAAGAAGAAAAAGATGAAGAAGAAGAAGACGATGATGAAGAAGAAGAGGGAGATGAAGAAGAAGGAGAAGACGAAGAAAAAGAAAAAGATGGAGACGAAGGACGAGGAGGAGCAGGTGCAGGAGGAGGAGGAGAAGTAGAAGAAAAAGAAGATGGTAATGAAAAAGTAGAAGCTGAAGTAGGAGAAGAAGAAGAAGAAGAAGAGGAAGCTGTAGAAGAAAGAGAAGAAGAGGATGGAGGAGGTGGAGGAGGATGAGAAGAAGCAGGAGAAGCAAAAGAATAACAAGAAGAAGAAAATACAGAAAAAGAAGAAAAAGAAGTAGGAGAAGGAGAAGAAGAGGAATTACAAAATGAAAAAGAAAATACAAGAACAAGAAGAAGAAAGGAAAGAAAAAGGAGAAGAAGAAGAAGAAGAAGAAGAAGAAGAAAAGGAAGAAGAAGAGTAGGATGAAGAAGAAGAAGATAAAGAAGAAGAAAAGGAAGCAGAAGAACTAGAAGAAGAAGAAGAAGAAGAAGAAGGGGGAGAAGAAGAAGAGGAAGAAGAGGGAGAAAAAGAAGCAGAAGAAGAAGAAGAAGAAGAAGAAGAAGAAGAAGAATAAGAAGAAGAATAAGAAGAAGAAGAAGAAGAAAAAGGAGAAGAAGAAGAAGTAGAAGAAGAAGAAGGAGAAGAAGAAGAAAAAGAAGAAGAAAGAGAAGAAGAAGAAGAAGAAGAAGAAGAAGAAGTCGAAGAAGAAGAAGAAGAAGAAGAAGCTAGAGAAGAAGAAGAAGATGAACAATAAGAAAAAGGAGTGGAACAAGAAGGAGGAGGGGAAGAAGAAGAAGAAGGAGAAGGAGAGGACGAACGAGAAGAAGAAGCAGAACAAGAAGAAGAAGAAGAAGGAGCGGATGAAGAAGAAGAAGAAGGGTGAGAAGAAGAAGAAGATTAAGAAGAAGAAGAAGTACAAAAAGAACCGAAAAAAAGAAGAAGAGAAACAAAGAGAAGAAGAGGGAGAAGAAGAAGAAGAAAAAGAAGAAGGAGAAGAAAAAGAAGGAGAAGAAGGAGGAGAAGGAGGAGTAGAAGAAGAAGAAGAAGAAGGAGAAGATGCAAAAGAAAAAGAAGAATAAAATGAAGAAGAAATAGAAGTAGTAGAAGAAGAAGAAGAAGATGAAGAAGGTAAAGAAGAAGAAGAAGAAGGAGAAGAAGAAGAAGAAGAAGAAGAAGAAGTAGAAAAAAAAGATGAAGAAGTTGTAAAAGAAGAAGACGAAGAATAAGAAGAAGAAGAAGAAGAAAAAGAAGAATAACAAGAAGAACCAGTAAAAGAAAAACAAGAAGTAGAACAAGATAAAAAGGCAAAAGAAGGTGAAGAAGAAGAAGAAGAAGACGAAGAAGTTGAAGGAAAAGAGGAAGAAGAAGAATAAGAGGAAGAAGAGGTAGAGAAAGATGAAGAATTTGATGATGATGAAGAAGATGAAAAAGAAGAAGAAGAAATAGAAGAAGAAGGGGGAGGAGGAGGAGAAGAAGAGGAAGAAGATGAAGAAGTAGAAGAAGAAAAAGAAGAAAAAGAAGAAAAAAGAAAGGAAGAAGAAGAAGGAGAAGGAGAATTAAAAAAAGAAGAAGAAGTGGTAGAAGCAAAAGAAGAAGAAGAAGAAGTAGAACAATAAGAAGACAAAAAAGAAGTAGAAGAAGAAGGAGAAGATGTTGAAAAAGAAGGAGAAGAATAGTTGGAAAAATATGAATAAGAAGAAGAAGGAGAGGAAGAAGGAGGAGAAGAAAAGGATGCATAACAATAATAATAATAATAACAACAATAATAGTAATAATGTTAATAATAATAAAGAGAAGAAGAAGAAAAAGAAGAAGATGAAGTAGAAGAATAAAAAGAAGTAGAAGAAGAAGAAGAAGAAGAGA
>JAIUJO010000169.1:460000-465000 GCA_023846275.1 Vanilla planifolia
GAATAAAAAGAAGTAGGAGGATCAGGTGGGGAGGAGGAGGAGAAGAAGAATAAGAAAAAGATGAAAAAAAGAGGAAAAAAACAAGAAGAAGAAAAAGAAGTAGACGAAGAAGAGGAAGAAGAAGAAGAAGAAGAGGAAGAAGAAGAAGATGAAGAATAAGATGAAGAAAAAGAAGAAGAAGAGGAAGAAGAAGAAGAAGAAGAGGAAGAAGAAGAAGAAGAACAACAACAACAACAAGAAAAAGAAGATGAAGATCAAGAAGAAGAAGAATAAGAAGAAGAAGGAGAAGAAGAAGAAAAAGAAAAAGAATAGGAAGGAGTAAGAATTAGAAGAAGAAGAAGAAGAAAGAGGAGCAAGAGGAGAAGAAGTAGTAGTAGTAGTAGTAATAGAAGAAGAAGAAGAAGAAGAGGAAGAGGAGGAAGAAGAAGAGGAAGAAGAAGTAGAAGTGGAAGAAGGAGAAGAGGAGGAATGAGAAGAAGGAGAGGAAAATGAAGAAGAAGAAGAAGAAGAAGAAAAAGATAGAAAAGAAGAAGATGAAGTAGACGAAGAAGAAGGGGAAGAAGAAGAAAAAGAAGAAGAAGGAGAGGAAGAAGATGAAGAAGAAGAAGAAGAAGAAGAAGAAAAAGAAGAAGAAGAACAACAACAACAACAAGAAGAAGATGAAGAAGAAGAAGAAGAAAAGAAATAGAAGAAGAAGAAGAAAGAGAAGAAGAGGAAGAGGTGGAAGAAGAAGACGAAGAAGAAGAAGATGAAGATCAAGAAGAAGAAAAATAAGAAGTAGAAGGAGAAGAAGAAGAAAAAGAAAAAGAATAAGGAGTAAGAAGAAGATGAAGAAGAAGAAGAGGGAGGAGGAGGAGGAGAAATAGTAGTAGTAGTAGTAGAAGAAGAAGAAGAAGAAGGGCAGGAGGAGGAGGAGGAGAAAGAAGAAGAGGAAGAAGAAGAAGTGGAAGAAGAAGAAGAAGTAGAACAAAAAGAAGGAGAGGAAAATGAAGAAGAAGAAGAAGAAGAAAAAGAAGAAGAAGTTGAAGAAGAAGAAGATGGAAAAGAAGAAGAAGATGAAGTAGACGAAGAAGAAGGAAGAGAAGAAGTAAAAGAAGGAGAAGGAGAGGAAGAAGATGAAGAAGAAGAAAATATAGTAAAAGAAGCAGAAGAAAAAGGAGAATGAGATGAAGATGAAGAGGAGTAGGAGGAGGAAGAGGCAGAGGAAGAAGAACAAGAAAAAGAAGAATAAGAATAAGGTAAGAAGAAGAAAAAGAAGATGAAGTAGAAGAAGAAGAAGAAGAAGAGGGAGTAGAAGAAGAAGGAGGAGGAGTAGATGAAGAAGAGGAAGAAAAGCAGAAGAAGTAGAAGAAGAAGAAGAAAAAGAAGAAGAAGAAGATGATGATCAAGACGAAGAAGAAGAAGAAGAAGAAGAAGAGGAAAAAAAGAAGAACAATAATAATAATAATAAAGATATTAATGATAACTATAACAACAGCAACAACAAAAATAATAATAATAATAATAATAATAATAATATAATAATAATAATAATAATAATAATAATAAATGCAAGAAGAAGAAAAGGAAGAAGAAGAAGAAGAAGAAGTAGAATAAGAAGAAGAAGAAGAAGGAGGAGATGAAAAGGAATAATAAAATGAAAAAGAAGAGGAGGAAGAAGAAGAAGAAGAGGAAAAGGAAGAGGAAGAAGAAGAAGAAGTAGAAGAGAAAAAAGGAGAAGAAGAAGAAAAAGAACAATAAGAAGAAGAAGGTGTACAAGATGTAGAAGAAGAAGGAGAAAAATAGGAAGAAGAAGAAGAAGAAGAAGAAGGAGAAGAAGAAGAAGAAGTAGAAGAAGAAGAAGCAGAAGAAGAAGAAGAAGAAGAAGAAGAAGAAGAAGGAAAAGAAGAAGAAGAAGAAAATGAAGAAGTACAAGGTGAAGAAGAAGAAGAGGAAGTTGAAGAAGAAGAAGAGAAACAAGAAGAAAAAGGAGTATTAAAAGAAGAAGAAGAATAACAATAATAAGTAGTAGTAGAAGAAGAAGAAGAAGAAGAAGAAGGAGAAATAGTTGTAGTAGTAGTAGAAGAAGAAGAAGCAGTGGAAGAAGAAGAAGATGAGGAAGAGGAAGAAGAAGAGGAAGAGGAAGAGGAAGAAGAAGAAGAAGAGGGAGATGATGATAAAGTAGAAGAAGAAGACATAGAAGCAGAAGAAGAAGAGGAAGAAAAAGAGGAAGAAGTAGAAGAAGAAGAAGAAAAAGAAGGAGAAGAAGAAGAAGGAGAAGAAGAAGGAGGAGGAGGTGGAGGAGCAGAAGAAGTAGAAGAAGAAGAAGAAGAAGAAGGACAAGAATAAGAAGTAGGAGAAGCAGGAGAAGAAGAGGTGGTCAAACAAAGAGGACGAGAAGGAGAAGAAAAGGAAGAAGAAGAAAAAGAATAAGTGGAGGAAGAAGAGGGGGAAGAAGAAGAAGACGAAGAAGAAGAAGAATCAACAGTAGAAGAAGAAGAAGGAGAAGAAGAAGATGCAGAAGAAGAAGAAGATGAAGAAGAAGAAGTAGAAGAAGAAAAAGAAGATGATGAAGAAGATGAAAAAGAAGAATAAGAAATATATAGAAGAGGAAGATGAGGAAGAAAAGTATGAAGAGGAAGAAAATGAACAAGAAGATGAGGAATAAGAAGAAAAAGAGGGAGAAGAACAGGAATAAGAAGAAGAATAAAGAAGGGCAAGAAGAAGAAGTGGAAGAAGAGGAGAAAGAAGAACAAAAACAAAGTAGAACAGGTAGAACGAAAAGAAGAAATCGGAGAAGAAGAAGAAGAAGAAGAGCAAAATAAAGAAGAAGAAGAAGGTGAAGAAGAAGAAGAAGGAGTAGAATATGAAGTAGAATAAGAAGAAGAAGAAGATAGAGATGAGAAGAAGAAGAAGAAGAAGAAGAAGAAGAAGCAGTTGTGGAAGGAGAAGAAGAGGAAAAAGAAGAAGTAGAAGATGTTAAAAAGAAAAAGACAAGAGGAAGATGTAGCAACAGATGAAAAGAAGAAGAAGAAGAAGAAGAAGAAGATGATGATAATGAAGGACCAAATGAAGAAGGAGAAGAACAAGAATGAGAAAAAGAAGATGAAGAAGAAGAGAAAGAAAAAGAAGGAGAAGAAGAAAAAAACAAGAACTAGAAGAAGAGGAGAAAAAAGATTAAAGTGGAAAGAAAAAGAACAAGATGAAGTTGAAAAAACAGAAGTAGCGGACGAAAAAACAGAAGAAGAGGAAGAAGAAGAAAAAGAGGACGAAGAAGAAGAAGAAAAGGAAGAGTAAGATGAAGAAGAAGAAGAGGATGAAAAAGAGAAGAAGGAGATGAAGAAGAAGAAAAAGAAGAAAAAGAAAAAAAATAGAAGAGAAAGAAGAAGAAGAAGAAAAAAGAAGAAGAAGAAGAAGAAGAAGTAGAAAACAAGAAGATAAAGAAGGAGAAAAGGAAGAAGAAGAAGAAAATGAAGAAGAGGAAAAAGAAGTAGAAGAAGATGAGGAAGATGGAGAAAAAGAAGGGATAAAAAAAGAAGAAGTAGAACAAAAAGAGGAAGAACAACAAGAGAAAGAAAATGAAGAGGAGGAACAAGAAGAAGAAGAAGAAGAGGAAGAGAAGAAAGAAGAGGAAGAAAAATAAGAAAAGGAAACAAAAAAAGAATTAGAAGTAGAGGAGAAAGAAGAGGAAGTAGAAGAAGAAGAAAAAGTAAAGGAAGAAGAAAAAGAAGTAATATTAGAAGAAAAAGAAGAAGAAGAAGAATAAGAAGACCAAGTAGAAGAAAAAGATAAAGAGAAAGAAGGAGAAGTAGAGGAAGACGAAGAAGTAGAGGAATACGAAGAAGTAGAAGAAGAAGAACAAGAACAAAAAGAAGAGGAAGGAGAAGAAAAGAAGAGGGAGATGAAGAAAAACAACAAGAAGAAGAAGAAGAAAAAGAAGAAGAAAAATAAGATGTAGAAGTTGAAGAAGAAGAAGAAGAAGAAGAAGAAAGAAGAAGAAGAAGAAGACGACGACGAAGAAAAATGTGGAGGAGAAGAAGAAGAAGGAGAAGAATAAGGAGTAGAAGAAGAAGGAGATGTAGAAGAGGAAGAAGTAGGGGAAGAAGAAGAAGTTGAATTTGGAGAAGAAGAATAAGAGGAAGAACAAGAAGAAGAATAAGAAGAGGAAGAAGTAGAAGAAGAAGAACAGGATGAATTAGAAGAGGAATAGGTAGAAGAAGTAAAAGAGGGTGAATACAAAGAAGAAGAAGAAGATGATGATGAAGAAGAAGTGAAAGAAGAAGAAGAGGAAAATGAAGAAGAAGAAGAAGAAGAAGAAGAAGAAGAGGAAGAATAAGAAGAAGAAAAGAAGAGGGAGAAGAAGAAGAAGAAGAGAACAAGAACAACATGAAGAAGTTGATGAAGGAGGAGGAGGAGGAGAAGAAGAGGAAGAAGTAGAGGAAGAAGAAGAAGAAGAACAACAACAACATGATGATGGTTTTGATGATGAAGAAGAAGAAGAAGAAAAACAAGCAGAAGAACAAGAAATAGAAGGAGAACAAGAAGAAGAAGAAGAAGAGGAGGAGAAAGAAGGCAAAGAAGATGAAGACGAAAGAATAAGAAGAAGAAGAAGAAGAAGAAGCAGATAAAGAAAAAGAAAAAGAGGAAGAAGAAGAAATTGAAGAACAAGAAGATGTAGAAGTAGAAAAAGTAGAAGAAGAGGAAAAAGAAGACGAAGAAGAAGAAGAGGAAGAAAAGAAGAAGATGATGAAGTGGAAGAAAAAGAAGAGGAAAGGAAAAAGAAGAAGAAGAAGAAGAAGATGAAGAAGAGAAGAAGAAAAAGAAGAAGAAGAAGAGAAGAAGAAGAAGAAGAAGAAGGGGAAGAAGAAGAAGAAGCAGAAGAAGGAGAAGAAGAAGAAGAACAAGAACAAGAATAGGAAAAAATAGAAGATGTGGAACAAGAAGTTGATGATGAAGATGAAGGAGTAGAAGAAGAAGAAGAAGAAGAAGAAGAAGAAGAAGAACAAGAAGGAGGAGAAGAA
>JAIUJO010000169.1:472500-490000 GCA_023846275.1 Vanilla planifolia
AAGAAGATGTTGAAGAAGAAGAAGAAGTAGAAGTAGAAGAAGAAAAAGAAGAGGTAGAAGAAGAAGTGGAGGAAGAAGAAGACAAAGAACGAGAAGAATAGGAATTGGTGGAAGAAGAAGACGAAGAAGAAGAACAAGAAGATCAAGAAGAAGAAGAATAAGAAGAAGAAGGAGAAGAAGAAAAAAAAGAAAAAGAATAGGAAGAAGGAGTAAGAATCAGAAGAAGAAGAAGAAGAAGAAGAAAGAGGAGCAGGAGTAGTAATAGAAGAAGAAGAAGAAGAAGAAGAGGAAGAGGAGGAAGAAGAAGAGGAAGAAGAAGCAGAAGTGGAAGAAGGAGAAGAGGAGGAATGAGAAGAAGAAGGAGAGGAAAATGAAGAAGAAGAAGAAGAAGAAAAAGATAGAAAAGAAGAAGATGAAGTAGACGAAGAAGAAGGGGGAGAAGAAGAAAAAGAACAAGAAGGAGAGGAAGAAGATGAAGATGAAGAAGAAGAAGAAGAAGAAGAAGAAGAAGAAAAAGAAGAAGAACAAGAAGAAGAAGAAGAAGAAGAAGAAGAAATAGAAGAAGAAGAAGAAAGAGAAGAAGAGGAAGAGGTGGAAGAAGAAGACGAAGAAGAAGAAGATGAAGATCAAGAAGAAGAAAAATAAGAAGTAGAAGGAGAAGAAGAAGAAAAGGAAAAAGAATAAGGAGTAAGAAGAAGAAGAAGAAGGAGGAGGAGGAGGAGGAGAAATAGTAGTAGTAGAAGAAGAAGAAGAAGGGCAGGAGGAGGAGGAGTAGAAAGAAGAAGAGGAAGAAGAAGAAGAAGAAGTGGAAGAAGAAGAAGAAGAAGTAGAACTAAAAGAAGGAGAGGAAAATGAAGAAGAAGAAGAAGAAGAAGATGGAAAAGAAGAAGAAGACGAAGTAGACGAAGAAGAAGGTGGAGAAGAAGTAAAAGAAGGAGAAGGAGAGGAAGAAGATGAAGAAGAAGAAAATAGAGTAAAAGAAGCAGAAGAAAAAGGAGAATGAGATGAAGATGAAGAGGAGTAGGAGGAGGAGGAGGCAGAGGAAGAAGAACAAGAAAAAGAAGAATAAGAATAAGGTAAGAAGAAGAAAAAGAAGATGATGAAGAAGAAGAAGAAGAAGAAGAAGAGGGAGTAGAAGAAGAAGAAGAAGAAGGAGGAGGAGGAGGAGAAGAAGAGGAAGAAAGGCAGAAGAAGTAGAAGAAGAAGAAGAAGATGATGATCAAGACGAAGAAGAAGAAGAAGAAGAAGGGGAAAAAAAGAAGAACAATAATAATAATAATAAAGAAATTAACGATAACAATAACAACAGCAACAACAAAAATAATAATAATAATAATAATAATAATAATCATAATCAAAATAATCGTAATAATAATAATAATAAATGCAAGAAGAAGAAAAGGAAGAAGAAGAAGAAGAAGAAGTAGAATAAGAAGAAGAAGTAGAAGGAGAAGGAAAAGAAAAGGAATAAGAACATGAAAAAGAAGAAGAAGAAGAAGAAAAGGAAGAGGAAGAAGAAGAAGAAGAAGTAGAAGAGAAAAAAGGAGAAGAAGAAGAAAAAGAACAATAAGAAGAAGAAGGTGTACAAGAAGTAGAAGAAGAAGGAGAAAAACAGGAAGAAGAAGAAGAAGAAGAAGAAGAAGAAGAAGGAGAAGAAGAAGAAGAAGTAGAAGAAGAAGAAGAAGAAGAAGAAGAAGAAGAAGAAGGAAAAGAAGAAGAAGAAGAAAATGAAAAAGTAGAAGGTGAAGAAGAAGAAGAGGAAGTTGAAGAAGAAGAAGAGAAACAAGAAGAAGAAGGAGTATTAAAAGAAGAAGAAGAATAACAATAATAAGTAGAAGAAGAAGAAGAAGAAGGAGAAATAGTTGTTGTAGTAGTAGAAGAAGAAGAAGAAGATGAGGAAGAGGAAGAAGAAGAAGAAGCAGAGGAAGAGGAAGAAGAAGAAGAAGAGGGAGATGATGATAAACTAGAAGAAGAAGACATAGAAGCAGAAGAAGAAGAGGATTAAGAAGAAGAAGAAGAGGAAGAAAAAGAGGAAGAAGTAGAAGAAGAAGAAGAAAAAGAAGGAGAAGAAGAAGAAGGAGAAGAAGAAGGAGATGAGGTGGAGGAGCAGAAGAAGTAGAAGAAGAAGAAGAAGAAGAAGGACAAGAATAAGAAGTAGGAGAAGCAGGAGAAGAAGAGGTGGTCAAACAAAGAGGACGAGAAGGAGAAGAAAAGGAAGAAGAAGAAAAAGAATAAGAAGTGGAGGAAGAAGAGGGGGAAGAAGAAGAAGACGAAGAAGAAGAAGAATCAATAGTAGAAGAAGAAGAAGAAGGAGAAGAAGAAGCAGAAGAAGAAGAAGATGAAGAAGAAGAAGTAGAAGAAGAAAAAGAAGATGATGAAGAAGATGAAAAAGAAGAATAAGAAAGATATAGAAGAGGAAGATGAGGAAGAAAAGTATGAAGAGGAAGAAAATGAATAAGAAGATGAGGAATAAGAAGAAAAAGAGGGAGAAGAACAGGAATAAGAAGAAGAATAAAGAAGGGCATGAAGAAGAAGTGGAAGAAGAGGAGGAAGAAGAACAAAAACAAAGTAGAACAGGTAGAAGGAAAAGAAGAAATGGTAGAAGAAGAAGAAGAGCAAAATAAAGAAGAAGAAGAAGAAGGTGAAGAAGAAGAAGAAGGAGTAGAATATGAAGTAGAATAAGAAGAAGAAGAAGATAGGGAAGAGAAGAAGAAGAAGAAGAAGAAGAAGAAGAAGCTGTTGTGGAAGGAGAAGAAGAAGAAAAAGAAGAAGTAGAAGATGTCAAAAAGAAAATGACAAGAAGAAGAAGTAGCAACAGATGAAAAGAAGAAGAAGAAGAAGAAGAAGATGATGATGATGATGATAATGAAGGACCAAATGAAGAAGGAGAAGAACAAGAATGAGAAAAAGAAGAAGAAGAAGAAGAGAAAGAAAAAGAAGGAGAAGAAGAAAAAAACAAGAACTAGAAGAAGAGGAGAAAAAAGATTAAAGTGAAAAGAAGAAGAAGAAGATGAAGTTGAAAAAACAGAAGTAGCGGACGAAAAAATAGAAGAAGAGGAAGAAGAAGAAAAAGACGACGAAGAAGAAGAAGAAAAAGAAGAGTAAGATGAAGAAGAAGAAGAGGATGAAAAAGAGAAGAAGGAGACGAAGAAGAAGAAAAAGAAGAAAAAGAAAAAGAAAAAGAAGAGAAAGAAGAAGAAGAAGAAGAAAAAAAGAAGAAGAAGAAGAAGAAGAAGTAGAAAACCAGAAGATAAAGAAGGAGAAAAGGAAGAAGAAGAAGAAGAAGAAGAAGAAGAAGAAAATGAAGAAGAGGAAAAAGAAGTAGAAGAAGATGAGGAAGATGGAGAAAAAGAAGGGATAGAAAAAGAAGAAGTAGAACAACAAGAGAAAGAAAATGAAGAGGAGGAACAAGAAGAAGAAGAAGAAGAGGAAGAGGAGAAAGAAGAAGAAGAAAAATAAGAAAAGGAAACAAAAAAAGAATAAGAAGTAGAGGAGAAAGAAGAAGAAGTAGAAGAAGAAGAAAAAGTAGAGGAAGAAGAAAAAGAAGAAGAAGAAATATTAGAAGAAGAAGAAGAAGAAGAAGAAGAATAAGAAGACCAAGTAGAAGAAAAAGATAAAGAGAAAGAAGGAGAAGTAGAGGAAGATGAAGAAGTAGAAGAAGAAGAACAGGAACAAAAAGAAGAGGAAGGAGAAGAAAAGAAGAGGGAGATGAAGAAAAACAAGAAGAAGAAGAAGAAGAAAAAGAAGAAGAAAAAGAAGATGTAGAAGTAGAAGAAGAAGAAGAAGAAGAAGAAGATGAAGAAGAAGAATAAAGAAGAAGAAGAAGACGACGACAGAGAAAAAGGTGGAGGAGAAGAAGAAGAAGTAGAAGAAGAAGAAGGAGAAGAATAAGGAGTAGAAGAAGAAGGAGATGTAGAAGAGGAAGAAGCAGTGGAAGAAGAAGAAGATGAATTTGGAGAAGAAGAACAAGAGGAAGAAGAAGAAGAAGAATAAGAAGAGGAAGAAGTAGAAGAAGAAGAACAGGATGAATTAGAAGAGGAATAGGTAGAAGAAGTAAAAGAGGGTGAATACAAAGAAGAAGAAGAAGATGATGATGAAGAAGAAGTGAAAGAAGAAGAAGAGGAAAATGAAGAAGAAGAAGAAAAAGAAGAGGAAGAACAAGAAGAAGAAAAGAAGAGGGAGAAGAAGAATAAGAAGAGAACAAGAACAACATGAAGAAGTTGATGAAGAGGAGGAGGAGGAGAAGAAGAGGAAGAAGAAGAAGAACAACAACAACAACATGATGATGATTTTGATGATGAAGAAGAAGAAGATGAAAAAGAAGCAGAAGAACAAGAAATAGAAGGAGAAGAAGAAGAGGAGGAGGAGAAAGAAGGCAAAGAAGATGAAGAGGAAAGAATAAGAAGAAAAAGAAGAAGAAGAAGCAGATAAAGAAAAAGAAAAAGAGGAAGAAGAAGAAATTTAAGAACAAGAAGATGTAGAAGTAGAAAAATAAGAAGAAGAGGAGAAAGAAGAAGAAGAAGAAGAAGAAGGGGAAGAAAAGAAGAAGATGATGAAGTGGAAGAACAAGAAGAGGAAAGGAAAAAGAAGAAGAAGAAGAAGAAGATGAAGAAGAGAAGAAGAAAAAGAAGAAGAAGAAGAGAAGAAGAAGAAGAAGAAGAAAGGGAAGAAGAAGAACAAGAAGAAGAAGGAGAAGAAGAAGAAGAAGAAGAATAGGACAAAGTAGAAGATGTAGAACAAGAAGTTGATGATGAAGATGAAGGAGAAGAAGAAGAAGAAGAAGAAGAAAAAGAAGAAGAAGAAGAACAAGAAGGAGAACAGGAAGAAGAAGACGAAGATAAGAAGAAGAAGAAGAAGAAGATAGAGAAGAAGGAGAAGCAGAAGAAGAAGAAGAAGAAGTTGAAGAAGAAGAGGAAGAGGATGTAAAGAAGAGAAGAAGAAGAAAAAGATGTGGGAAAAGAAGAAGACAAAGAAACATAAGAAGAAGAAGAAGAAGAAGAGGAAGAAGAAGAAGAATAAGAGGAGGAAGAAGAAGAAGAAAAAGAAGTAGAAGAAGAGGAAGAAAAAGAATTAGATGTGGATGAAGAAGTTGAAGAAGATGATGAGAAGGAAGATCATGATGAAGAGGAAAAAGAAGAAGAGCAAGAAGAGGAAGAAGGAGAAGAAGAAGAAGAAGTTGAAGAGGAATGGGAAGAAGAAGAAGAGGAAGAAGAAGAGGAACAACAAGAAGATGAAGATGAAGAAGAAGTTGAAGAGAAAGAAGAAGAAGAAGAAGAAGAAGAACATAAAGAAGAAGAAGAAGAATAAGAAGAAAAAGAAGAAAAGAAAAGGAAGAGGAAGAGAATGAAGAAGAAGAAGAAGAACAATTAGAAGAAGAAGAAGAAGAAGTAGAAGAAGAAGTAGAAGACGAAGTAGTAGAGTAAGAAGAAGAAGGCGAAGAGGAAGTATAATAAAAAGAAGAAGAAGAAGAAGAACAACAACAGCAATAAGAAGAAGAAGAAGAAGAAGTAGTAATAGTAGTATTAGAAGACGAAGAAGAAGAACAAGAATAAGAAGAAGAGGAAGATGATTGTGAAGTAGAACAAGAAGAAGGGGAAGAACGAAGAGAAGAACAAGAAGTGAAAGAGGAATAAGAAGAAGAAGAAGAAGAAGAAGAAAAAGAAGTCGAAAAAGAAGAGAAGGAAGAAGAAGAAGATGGAGAAGAGAAGAAGAGGGAGAAGAGGAAGAAGGTGAAGAAGAAGAATAAGAAGAAGTGAAAGAAGAAGAAGAGGAAAATGAATAAAAAGAAAATGAAGTAGGGGAAGAGAAGAAGAAGAAGAAGAAGAAGAGGAAGAAGAAGAGAAGAAGAAGAAGAAGAAGGAGGAGGAGGAGGAGAAGAAGAAGAAGAAGAAGTAGTAGTAGTAGTAGTAATACCAGTAGAAGAAGAAGAACAAGAGGAAGATGAAGAGAAGAAGTAGAAGAAGAGCAAGAGCAAGAAGAAGAGCAAGAAGTCGAAGAGGAATAAGAAGAAGTAGAAGAAGAACAAGAAAAAGAAGCAGAAAAAGAAAAGAAAGAAGAAGGAGAAGGAGGATAAGAAGAAGAGGAAGAGAAGAGGAAGAAGAATAAGAAGATGCAAAAGAAGAAGAACAAGAGGAAAATGAAAAAGAACAAAAAGAAGTAGGAGTAGAGAAGAAGAAGAACAAGAAGAAGAGAAGAAGATGAAGAAGAAGGAGGAGGAGGAGGAGGAGGAGAAGAAGAAGAAGAAGAGGAAGAAGTAGAAGTAAAAGAAGTAGTAGTAGGAGTTGTAGTAGAAGAAGAAGAAGAAGAAGAAGAAGAGAAAGAAGAATAAGAAGATAAAGAAGAAGAAGAAGAAGAAGAAGAAGGAGAAGAAGAAGATGATGAAGAAAAAGAAGAAGAAGATGTAGAAAAAGATGAGAAGACGAAGAAGAAGAAGATGGAGGAGGTGAAGAAGAAGAAGAACTAGTAGAAGAGGAAGAAGAAGATGATGATGATGATGATGATGAAGGACCAAAAGAAGAAGGAAAAGAACAAGATAGGGAAAAAGAAGAAGAAGAAGAAGAGGAAGAAGAAGGAGAAGAAGAAGGAAAAACAAGAACAAGATGAAGATGAAATTGAAAAAAAGTAGCGGACGAAGAAAAAGAAGCAGAGGAAGAAGAAGAAAAAGACGAAGAACAAGAAGAAGAAGAAGAACAAGAAGAGTAAGATGAAAAAGAGGAAGAAGAGGACGATGAAAAGAGAAGAAGTAGAAGAGAAGATGAAAAAGAAGAAGAAAAAGAATAGGAAGAGAAAGAAGAAGAAAAAAAAAAGAAGAAGAAGAAGTAAAAAAAAAAGAAGATAAAGAAGGGTAAAAGGAGGAAGAAGAAGAAGAAGAAGAAAATGTAGAAGAGGAGAAAAAATTTGAAGTAGAAGGTAAGGAAGAAGTAGAGAAAGAAGAGGAAGAAGAAGAAGTAGAACAATAAGAGGAAGAAAATTAAGAAAGGAATTAGAAGAAGAAGAAGAAGAAGAAGAAGAAGACCAAGTACAAGATAAAGATAAAGAGGAAGAAGGAGAAGAAGTAGATGAAGGAGAGGAAGTAGAAGAAGAAGAAGCACAGGAACAAAAAGAAGAGGAAGGAGAAGAAAAAGAGGAAGAAGAAGAAGAAGAAGAAGAAGAAAAAGAAGATGTAGATGTAGAAGAAGAAGAAAAGAAGAAGAAGAAGAAGAAGAAGAAGAAAAAGGTGGAGGAGAAGATGATGAAGTAGTAGAAGAAGAAGGAGAAGAAAAAGGAGTGGAAGAAGAAGGAGATCAAGAAGAGAAAGAAGTAGAAGAAGAAGAAGAAGATGAAGAAGAAGATGGAGAAGTAGAAGAAGAGGAACAACAAGAAGGAGAACAAGACGAGGAAGAAGTAGGAGAAGAAGAAGGAGAGGTAGAAGAAGAAGAAGAGGTAGATTTAGAAGAAGAAGAAGAAGAAGAAGAAGAAGTGGAAGAAGAAGAAGAAGAGGAAATTGAAGAAGAAGAAGAAGAAGAGGAAGAACAAGAAGAAGAACAGGAAGAGGAAGAAAAGAAGAAGAGAAGAAGAAGAAGAAGAAGAAGAAGAAGAAGAAGACGAAGAAGAAGATGAAAGAGGTGGAGGAGAAGAAGAAGAAGAAGTAGAAGAGGAAGAAGATGAAGAAGAAGAAGAAGAACAAGAACAAGAACAAGATGATGATTATGATGATGAAGAAGAAGAAGAAGGAGAAGAACAAGTAAGAGAACGAGAAGGAGGAGAAGAAGAAGAATAAGAAGAAGAAGAAGAGGTAGAGAAAGAAGGAGAAGAAGTAGAAGAAGAAGAAGAAGAAGAGGAAGAAGATAAAGAGGAAAGAAGAAGAGGAAGAAGAAGAAGAAGAAGAAGAGGCTGAGAAAGAAAGGAAAAAAGAAAAAGAGGAGGAAGAAGAAGATGTAGAAGTAGAAAAAGAAGAGAAAGACTATAATGAAGAAGGGGAAGAAAAGAAGAAGATGATGAAGTGGAAGAACAAGAAGAGCAAAAGAAGAAGTGGAAGAAGAGGAAGAAGAAGAAAAGAAGAAAATTAAGAAGAAGAAGAGAAGAAGAAGAAGAAGAAGAAGAAGAAAAAGAAGAAGAAGAAGAAGAGGAAGAAGAAGAAGAATAGGAAAAAGTAGAAGAACTAGAAGTTGTTGAAGAAGAAGAAGAAGAAGAAGCAGAAGAAGAAAAAGAAGAAGAAGAACAGGAAGGAGGAGGAGGAGGAGAAGAAGAAGATAGAGAATAAGAAGGAGAAGAACAATAATAATAATAATAACAAGAATAAGAGGAGGAAAAAGAAGAAGAAAATGAAGAAGTAGAAGATGTGTAAGAAAAAGAAGTAGATGAGGAAAAAGAAGATGAAGAAGATGAAGAAATGGAAGATCATGATGAAGAGGAAAAAGAAGATGAGAAAGAAGATGAAGAAGGAGAAGAAGAAGAGTAAGAAGAAGAAGAAGAAGAAGAAGAAGAAGAAGAAGAAACGGAAGAAGAATGGGAAGAAGAAGAAGGGGAGGAAGAAGAAGAGGAAGAAGATGAAGAGGAACAATAAGAAGTAGAAGAAGAGCAAGTTGAAGAGAAAAAAGAAGAAGAACAAGAACAAGAAGAAGAATAACAAGAAGAAAAGAAGAAGAAGAAGAAGTAGAAGAAGAAGTAGTAGAATAAGAAGAAGAAGGCAAGGAAGAAGTATAAGAAAAGAAGAAGAAGAAGAAGTAGTAGTAGTAGTAGAAGAAGAAGAAGAAGAAGCAAAGAAAGAATAGGAAGAAGCAGAGGAAGAAGAAGAGGAAGAATAGGAAGAAGAACAAGAAGTAAAAGAGGAATAAGAAGAAGAAGAAGAAGAAGAAGAAGAAGAAAAAGAAGTAGAAAAAGAAGAGATGGAAGAAGAAGAAGGAGAAGAGAAGAAGAGGGAGAAGTGGAATAAGAAGAGGAAGAAGAAGAATAAGAAGTGGAAGAACAGGATGAAGAACAGGAAGTTAAAGAGTAATAAGAAGAAGAACAAGAAGTAGAAAAAGAAGAGTAGGAAGAAGAAGAAGGAGAAGTGCAAGAAGAAGTGGAAGAGGAAGAATAAGAAGAAGTGAAAGAAGAATAAATGGAAAAGGTAGGAGAAGAAAATGAAAAAGAAGAAGAAGAAGAAGAAGAGAAGAAGGAGGAGGAGGAGGAGGAGGAGGAGAAGAAGAAGAAGAAGAAGAGGAAGAAGAAGTTAAAGTAGAAGATGAAGAAGAAGAAGAAGAAGAAGAAGAAGAAGATGATGATGATGATGAAGTAAAAGAAGGGAGGAAGAAGAAGTAGAAGATAAAGAAGAACTGTAGAAGAGGAGGGAGAGGAAGAAGAAGAGAAAGAGGAATAAGAGGAAGAAGAGAAAGAAGTGGAGGAAGATGAAGAAGAAGAACAACAACAGTAGGAAGAAGAAGAAAAAGAAGAGAAAGTAGAAGAAGAGAAAGAAGAGGAACTAGAGAAGAAAGAAGAATAAGAAGAATAAGAAGAGGAAGAAGAGGAAGAAGAAGAAGAAGAATAAGAAGAAAGAGAAGATGTAGAAGAAGAAGAAGAGGAAGAAGAATAAGAAGAAGAAGAAGAATAAGAAGTAGAAGAAGAGGAAAAAGATGAAGAAGATGGAGGAGAAAAAGAAGTATAAGAAGAAGTAGTAGTTGTAGTAGTAGAAAAAGAAGAAGAAAAGAAGAGGACGAGGAGGAAGAAGGAGAAGAGGAAGAAAAGGAAGAATTAGAGGAGGAAGAAGAGGATGAAAAAGAGACAGAAGATGAAGAAAAAGATTAGAAGATAAGCAGAAGAAGAAGAAGAGCAAGAGGAAGAAAAGCAAGAGGAAGAAGAGGAAGAAAAAGAAAAAGAAGTAAAAGAAGATGAAGAAGAAGAAGAGGAAGTAGAAGAAAAAGAAGTAGAAGATGAGAAAAAGGAAGAAGAAGAAGAAGTACAACTAGAGGAAGATGAGTACTAGTAGTAATAGAAGAAGAAGAATAAAAAGAAGAGGACAAGGAGGAGGAGGAAGAAGAAGAAGAAGAAGAAGTAGAAGTAGAAGAAGACAAAGAAAAAGTGTACGAAGAAGAAAGAGAAGATGAAGAAGAAGAAGATGAAAAATTAATAGAAGTAGAAAAATAAGAAGAAGATGAAGAAAAAGAAAAAGAAGTGGATGAGGAGGAGAAAGAAGAAGAAGAAGAAGTTGAAGTAGAAGAAGAAGAAGAAGACGAAGAAGCAGATAAAGAAGAAGAGGAATAACAAGAACAGGAACATGATGAGGAAAAAGAAAAAGAAGAAGTGAAAGAAGAAGAAGAAGAGAAAAGGAAGCAGAAGTTGATGAAGAAAGCAAAGACAAAAAAGAAGAAGAAGAATAGGAAGGTGAAGAAGAGGAAGAAGAAGAAGAAGATAGAGAGGAAGATGAGGAAGAAGAAGAAGAAGTTTAAGAAGTAAAACAAGAAAAAAAAGTAGAAAGAAGAAAGAGGAAAGAAAAATTTATATGGAAGAAGGAAGAAAGAATTTGGAAGATGGAAGATGGAAGAAATAGCGAGAAAGAAGGAAGGAAGAAGATGCAAGAAGAAAGAAGGAGGAAGTTTAAGAAGAAGAAGAAGAAGACGAAGAAGAGGAAGAGGAAGAGGAAGAGGAAGATGAAGAGGAAGTGGAAGAAGAAGAAGTAGAGGAAGAAGAAGATGAAGAAGAAGAAGATGAAGATGAAGAAATCAAAGAAGAAGAAGTAAAAAAAAAAGTAAAAAATGAACAAAAAGTAAGAGAAGAAGAAGAAGAAGAATAACCAATTCAAAATGAAGAAGAAGAAAAAAAAGATGGAAAAGAAGAAGAAGAAGAAGAAGGGGACGAAGAAGAAGAAGAACAAGAAGAAGAAGAAGAAAATGAAGAAGAAGAAGAGGAGGAAGAAGAAGAAGAGAAAGAAGAAGAAGAAAAAGAAGAAGAACATGAGGAAGACGAGGAAGAAGAGTAAGAAGAAGAAGAAGAAGAAGTTAGGGAGGAAGAAGAAGAAGAAGAGGATGAAGAAGTATAAGAGGATAAGGAAGAAAAATAAGAGGAAGAAGAAGAAGAAGAAGTGCAAGTAGGGGAAGAAGAAGAGGAAGAAGTAGAGGATGAAGAAGAGGAAGAAGAATGGGAAGAAGAAGAAGAAGAAAAAGAAGAAGAAGAAGAGCGAAAAGAAGTGGAAGAAGGAGATGATGAAGATGAAGACTATGAAGAGGAGTTAGAGTAGGAAAAAGAAGAAGTGCAAGAAGAAGAAGAAGAAGAAGTAGAAGAAAAAGAAGAAAAAGAAGAGGAAGAAGAACAGGAAGAAATAAAAGGAAAAGAAGAAGAAGATTAAGAAGAAGAAGAAGTAGAAGAAAAAGAAGGAGAAGAAGAAGAAGAAGGAGAAGAAGGAGAAGAAGAAGAAGAAGAAGAAGAAGAAGAATTAGAAGAAATATAAGGGGAAGAAGACGAAGATGAAGAGAGAAGAAATAGAAGAAGAAGAAGAAGAAGAGGAAGAAGAAGAAAAAGAAAAAGAAGAAGAAGAGGATAAGGGAAAAGAAGTAGAACATGGAAAAGTGGAAGAAGAAAAAGAAGAAGAAGAAGAAGAAGAAGAAGAAGAAGAAGAAGAGGAAGAAGAAGAAGGTGGAGAAGAAGAGGAGGAGGAGGTGGAGGAAGAAGAAGAAGAAGAAGAAGAAGAAGAAGAATAAGAAGAAGAAAAGGAAGAATAAGAATAAGAATAAGAATAAGACGAAAATGAAGAAGAGGTACAAAATTGAGAGGAAGGAGAAGAAGAGGAAGAAGAAGAAGAAGAAGAAGCAGAAAGAGAAGAAGAAGTAAAAGAAGAAGAAGAAGAGGATGAGGAAGAAGAAGAAGAAGAGGAGGACAAAGAGTAGGAAGAAGATGAAGAAGAAGAGGAAGAAGAAGGAGAAGAAGAGGTGGAGGAAGATGAGGAAGAAGTGGAATAAGAAGAAGAAGAAGAAGAAGAGGGGAAAGAAGAAGAAGGTGGAGAAGAAGTGGGAGAGGAAGATGAAAAAGAGTAAGATGAGGAATACAACTGATAAGTAGAAGAAGAAGAATAAGATGAAGATGAAGAAGAAGAGGAAGATGAAGGAGAGGAAGATTAGGAACAAGAGATGGAAGAAGAAGAAGAAGAAGAAGAAAAAGAAGAAGAAGAAGAAGAAGAAGAAGAAGAAGAAGAAGAGTATGAAGGAAAAGAAGAAGAAGAAGAAGAAGAAGAAGAAGAAGACTAAGTTGATTAAGAAGAAGTAGAAGGGGAAGAAGAAGAAGAAGGAGAAGAAGAAGAAGAAGGAAAAGAAGAAGAAGATGAATTGAAAGTAGCGGAAGAAGAAGAAGAAGAAGAAGTAATCGGAAGAAGAAGAACATGTTGAGGAAGATGAGGAAAAAGAAGAAGAAGAACAAGTAGAAGATGAAGAAGAAGAAGAAGAGGAAGAGGAAGAAGCAAAAGAAGAAGAGGAAGAAGAAGAGTAAGAATGAAAAGGAAAAGAGAAAAAGAGGAAGGGGAAGAATAAGAGGAAGAAGAAGATGAGGGAGAAGAGGAAGAAGAAAAGGAAGAAGAAGAAGAAGACGAAGAAAAATAAGAAGAAGAACAAGAAGGAGAAGAAGAACAAAACGAAGAAGAAGAGCAAGAAGAAGAAGAGGAAGAAGAAAAAAGTAAGGAAGGTAGAAGAAGAGAAAGTAGAGGAACTGGAGGAGAAAGAAAAAGGGAAAGAAGAACAAGAGGAAGAAGTGGAAGAAGGAGAAGAAGAAGAAGTAGAAGAAGGAGAAGAAGAAGAAGAAGAAGAAGGAGAAGAATAAGAAGAGGTAGAGGAGGAAGAAGAAGAAGAAGTAATAGTAATTGTAATAGTAGTAGTAGTAGAAGAAGAAGAACAAAAAGAAGAGGATGAGGTGGAAGAAGAAGAATTAGGAGCAAATGAAGAAGAAGAAGAAAAAGAAGAAGAAAAAGAAAAAGGGCAAGAAGAAGAAGGGATAGAGGAAGAGGAAGAAGAGGAAGATGAAGATAAAGAAGAAGAAGACGAAGAACTGAAGAAGTACAAGAGAAGAAGAAGAAGAAGAAGAAGTTGAAGATGAAGAACAAGTAGAAAACAAAGAATAAGAATAGTAAGAAGAAAAAGAGGAAGAAGAACAAGAAGAAGGAGAGGAAGGGGTAGACAAAAAAGAAGAAGTTTGGGAAGATGAAGAAGAGGAAGAAGAAGAAGAAGAAGAAGACGACGAGGAAGAAGAAGATGACGAAGAAGAAGAAGAATAAGAAAAATAGATAGAAGGAAAGTATAAAGTAGAAAAAAGAAACCAGAAGGAAGAAAGTAGATGGAAGCAAGAAGAAAGAAGAAGGAAGTGCGAAGAAGGAAGAAGGTAGATAGAAGAAGAAAGAAGGAAGAAGTTGAAGAAGACAAAGAAGAAGAAGATGAAGAAGAGGAAGGGAAAAAGGAAGAGGAACAGGAAGATGAAGCCGAAAAGGAAGTAAAAGAAAAAGAAGAAAAAGGAAGAAGAAGATGAAAAAGAAGAAGTGGAAAAAGAAGAAGAAGATGATGAAGAAGTTGAAGGAGAAGAACAAGTAGGTAAAGAAGAAGAAGGAGAAAAAGAAAAAGAAGAAGAATTAGAAGAAGAAGAAGTGGAAGAAGTAGATGAAGAAAAGAAGAAGAGGAAGAAGAAGAAGAAGAGGAATAATAATAATAATAATAAGAGGAAGATGAAGAATAAGAAAAAGAAGAAGAAGTTGGAGAAGTGGGAGAAGAAGTAGGAGGAGAAGAAGAAGAAGAAGACGAAGAAAAAGAAGAAGGAGAAGAAGAAGAAGAAAAAGAAGAGAAAGGGGAGAAAGAAGAAGAGGAAGAGGAAGAGAAAGAAGATGAAGAAAAAAAGCAAGATTAGGAATAAGAAGAAGAACAACAAGAAGAAGAAGAGGAAGAAGAAGAAGAAGAAGAAGAAGAAGAAGAAGAAGTTAAAGAAGGAGAAGAAGAAGAAGAAGGCGGAAGACAATAAGAAGAAGAAGCGCAAGAAGAATAAGAGGAAGAAGAAGAAAGAGAAAAGAAAGTAGATGTAGAGAAAGAAGAGGAACTAGAGGAGAAAAAGGAAAAAGAAAAAGAATAAGAGGAAGAGGAAAAAGAGGAAGAAAAAGATGTAGAAGATAAAGAAGAAAGAAGAAGAAGAAGAAGATGATGTTGATCATGAATAAGAACAAGTGGAAGATGGAGAAGAAGTATTGGACAAAGGAGAAGAAGAAGAAGAAGAAGAAGAGGAAGAAGAGAAGAAGAAGTAGAAGGCAAAGAAGAAGAAGAAGAAGAAGAAGAAGAAGAGAAAGAGGAGGAAGAAGAAGATGAAGAAAAAGATGAAAATCATGAAGATGAAAAGGAAGATGAGGAAGAAGAGGATGAAGAAGATGAAGAAGATGAGGAAGAAGAAGAAGAAGAAGGAGAGCAAGAAGCAGAAGAAGAGGAAGAGGGAGAAGAAGAAGAGGAACATGATGAAAGAGACGAGGAAGAAGAAGAATGAGAAGAAGAAGAAGAAGAAGAAGAAGAATATGAAGAAGATGAGAAAGATGAGGAAAAGATGGAGAAGAAGAAGAAGAAGGGGAAGAAGACAAAGAACAAAAAGAAGAGTAAGAGGATGAATAATAAGAAGAGAAGAAGAAGAAGAAGGGGAAGAAGAAGAGGAAGAAGAAGAAGAGGAAGAAGAAAAAGAAGAAGAAGACGAAGAAGGTAAAGAAGAAGTAGAAGAGAAGAAGTAGAGGTGGAAAACGAAGAAGAGGAAGGAGAAGAGGAAGAAGAAGAAGAAAAAGAAGAGGAAGAAGAAGAAGAGGAATTTGATGAAGGAGAAGAGGTAGAAGAAGTAGAAGTAGAAGAAGAAGAGGAAGAAGAAGAACAAAAGAAGAAGAAGGAGACAAAGAACAAGAAGAAGAAGAACAAGAAGATGAGAAAGAAGAAGAAGAATAAAAAAAAGAAGATTAAGAAGAAGAAAAATAAGAAAAAGAAGAAGAAGAAGAAGATAAAATTGAGGAAGAAGTGGAAGAGGTAGTAGTGGTAGAAGAAGAAGAAGAAGAAGAAGAAGAAGAAAAGAAGAAGAATAAGAAGAAGAAGTAGAAGGAAAAGAAAAAGAAGAAGAAGAGGAAGAACAAAAGAAAGAAGAAAAAGAGGAAGATAAAGAAGTAGTAGAAGAAGAACAAGAAGAAGAAGTAAAAGTAGTAGAAGAGGAAGAAGAAGGACGAGGAAGAGGATGAAATAGAAGTAGAGGAAGAAGAAGATGATGAAGAAGTTGAAGAAGAAGAAGAAGTAGATGTTGAAGAAGAAGAAGAACAAGAAATAGAAGAAGAAGAAGAAGAAGAAGAGGAAGAAGAAAAAGTAGAAAATGAAGAAAAAAAGGAAGTACAATTAGATATAGAAGAAGAAGAATAGGAAGAAAAAGAGGAAGAATAACAAAAGAAGAAGAAGAAAAAGAAAAAGAAGATGAGCGAGAAGAAGAAGAAGAAGAAGAAGCAAAAAATGGGAAAGCAGAAGAATTGAAAGAAGAGGAAGAGGAACATGAAATAGAAGAAGAAGAAGAAGAAGAAGAAGAAAAAGAAGAAGAAGAAGTGCAAAAATGAGATGAAGAAGAAGAAGAAGTTGAGGAGAAAGAGGAGCTAGAGTAGGAAAAAGAAGAAGAAGTACCAAAATGAGAAGAAGAATAAGAAGAAAAAGAAGAAAAAGAAGAGGAAGATGAACGAGAAGAAATAGAAGTTTAAGAAGAATTCGAAGAAGAAGAAGAAGGAGAAGAAGACGTAGAAGAAAAAGAAGAACATGAAGAGGAAGAAGATGTAGAAGAAGAAGAAGAAAAAGAAGAAGAATAAGAAAATGAAGAGAAAGAAGAAATAATAGTAATAGTAGTAGTAGTAGTAGTAGTAGAAGAAGAAGAAGAAGTAGAAGAGCTGGAAGAGGAGGAGGAGGTGGAGGAATAAGAAGATGAAAAAAGAAGGTGAAGAAGAATTAGAATAAGAAGTAGAAGAAGAAGAAGAGGTAGAAGAAGAATAGGAAGGAGAAGAAGAGTAAGAAGTGGAAGAAGGGGAAGAAGAAGAAGAAGAAAGGGTAGAAGGAGAAGAGCAGAAGAAAGAATAAGAAGAAGAAGAGAAAAAGGAGGGAGAAGAAGAAGAAGAGGAAGAAGAAGAAGAAGAAGAAGAAGAAGTGGAAGATAACGAAGAAGAGGAAGCAGAAAAAGAAGAAGATTAGGAAGCATAAAAAGAATAAGAACTAAAAGAAGAAGGGAAAGAAGAATAAGAAGAAGAAGACGCAGGAGAAGCAGATTAAGAAGAGGCACAAGAGAAGGAAGAAGAAGTAGTAGCTTGAATAAAGAAGAAGAAGAAAAAGAAGGGAAAGAAGATGAAGAATCATAAGAAGAAGAAGAAGTGGAAGAGGAGGAAAAAGAAGAAGAAAAAGAAGAACAAGTGGGAAGAAGAAGAAGGTGAGGAAAATGAAGAAAAAGAAGAAGTAGAAGAACAAAAAGATGAGGAAGAAGAAGTAGACAAAGAGATAGAAGAAGAAAAAGAAAGAAGAAGTGGAATAAGAAGAAGACGAAGAAGAACAATAAGAGTAGATGGGGAGGAAGAATACAAAAAAGAAGAAGAAGCAGAAAATGAGGAAGATAAAGAAGAAGAAGAAGAAGAAGATGAAGAAGAAGAAGTAGAAGTAGAAGAATAAGAAGAAAAAGAAGAGCAAGAAGAATAAGAGGAAGAAGAAGAAAAAGAAGAGAATGTAGAAGAAGGCAAAGAAGAGAAACTAGAGCTGAAAGAGGAAGAGGAAGAAGAGCAAGAGGAAGATGAGGAAGAAGAAGAAGAATAAGAAGCAAAAGAAGATGAAAGAGAAGAGGAAGAAGATGAAGAAGAAGAAGAAGAAGTAGAAGAAGGAGAAGAAGAAGAAATGGATGAAGAAGATGAAGAAGAAGAGAAGAAGAAGAAGTAGAAGACAAAGATGAAGACGAAGAAGAAGAAAAAGGAGTAGAAGTAGAAAAAGAAGAAAAGTATTAATTGTAGTAGAAGAAGAAAAAGAAGATGAAGAGGAAGAAGAAGAAAAAGAAGAAGAACAACAAGAACAAGAACTTAAGGAAGAAGAAGAAGATGAAGAAGATGGTTAAGTTGAAAAAGAAGAAGAGGAAGAAGAAGGAGAAGAAGAAGAAGAAAAAGAAGAAGAATAATAATAATAAGAAGAAGTAGAATACGAGGAAGAACAAGAACAAGAAGGTGAAGAAGGGGAAGAAGAAGAAGAAGGGAAACAAGAAGTAGAAGAAAAGGAAGAAGGAAAAGAGGAAAAAGAAGAATTAGAAGACGAAGAAGAAGAGAAAGAGGAGGAGGAGGAAGAAGAAGATGTTTAAGATGAAGAAGAGGAAGATGAGGAAGAAGAAGAATAAGATGTGGAAGAATAAGAAGAATAAGAATAATGAGAAGAATTGGAGAAGAAGAGGAAGAAGAAGAAGAAAAAGGTGAGGAAAATAAGGAAAACTATGAGAAAGAAGAAGAAGCAGAAGAGGAAAAAGAAGAAGAAGAAGAAGAAGAAGAATAATAAGAAGAAGAAGA
>JAIUJO010000169.1:495000-530000 GCA_023846275.1 Vanilla planifolia
AAGAAGAAGAAGAAGAAGAAGATGTGGAAAAAGAAGAAGAAAAAGAATAAGAAAAAGAAAAAGAAGAAGGAGAGGAAGAAAAATAAGAAAAAGAAGAACATGAAGACGAAGAAAAAGAAGGAGAAGAAGAAGAAGAAAAAGGAGACGAATAAGAAGTAAGAGAGGAAGAAATATAATATGGAGAAAAAGAAGAAGAAGAAGAGGAACAAGAAAAAGTAGAAGAAGTAGAAGAAGAAGTAGAAGAAGAAGAAGAAGAAGAAGAAGGAGAAGGAGGAAGAGCAGGAGAAGAAGATGAATAAGAAGAAAAGAAAGAGGAAAAACAAGATGATGAAGAAGAAAAAGAAGTAGAAGAATAAGATGAAGAAGAAGAAGAGGATGAAGGAGAAGATGATACAGAGGAAGAAGAAGAAGAAGAACAAGATGAAGAAGAAGATGAAGAAGAATAAGAAGAAGAAGAAGAAGAAGAAGAAGAAGAAGAAGATAATGAAGAAGAAGAAGAAGTTGATGTTGAAGAAGAAGATGAAAAAAAGGAGAAGAAGAAGAAGAAGAAGAAGAAGAAGAAGTACTAGAATAAGAAGAAGAAGAAGTAGAAGAAGAAGAAAGGGAAGAAGAATAAGAATTATAATAAGAACAAGAAAAACAAGAAGAAAAAGAAGAAGAAGAAGAAGAACAAGAAGAAGAAGAAGAAGATGAAGAGGAAGAAGTCAAAGAAGAAGAAGTAGAGGGAGAGCGAGAAGAAGAAGAACAAAAGTAGTAGTAGTAGAAGAAGAAGAAGAATAGTAATAATAATTATAATAATAAGTACAATAAAAATAATAATAAAATAATAACTATAATAACAATAATAATAATAATAACAATAATAACAACAACAATAATAATAATAATAATAATAATAAGTAGTGGAGGAAGAAGAAGAAAAAGAAGAAAAAGAAGAAGAAAAACCAGAATAAGAAGAAGTTGAAGAAGAAGAAGAAGAAGGAAAAGGAGAAGAAGAAGAACAACAAGAAGACGACAAAGAAGAGGAAGAAAAAGAAGAAGAAGAAGAATAAGAAGAAGTTGAAGTCGAAGAAGATGAAGAGGAAGAAGAAAAAGGAGTACAAGTACATGAAGAAGGAGAAAAAGAAGGAGAGAAAGATGATGATGAAGAAGAAGAAGTAGAAAAAGGAAAAGGAGGAGGAGGAGAAGAATAAGAACAAGAAGAAAAAGAAGCAGAAGTAGAAGAAGAAGAAGAAGAAGAAGAAGAAGAAGAAGAAGAAGAGGAAGAAGGAGAGCCAGATGAAGAAGAAGAAGAAGAAGACGAAGAAGAAGAAGAAGAATGAGGAGAAGGAGGAGGAGAAGAGGAAGAAGAGGAAGATGAAGAATAAAAAGAAGAAAAGGAAGAAGAAGAAAAAGAAGAAAAAGGAGAAGAAGTAGAAGAAAAAGAACAAGCGAAGGAAGAAGAGGAGGAGGAAGAATAACAATAATAATAAGAAAAAGGGGGAGGAGAAGAAGAAGAAGAAGAAGAAGAAGAAGAAGAAGAAGAAGAAGAAATAGAAGAAGAAGAAGAAGAAGGACAAGAAGCAGAAGAAATGAAGAAGAAGAAGAAGAAGAAGAAGAAGAAGGAGATGATGAAGAAGAAGAAGAAGAAGAAGAAAAGGAATAAGAATAGGTAGGAGGAGGAGGAGAAGAAGAAGAATAAGAATAAGAAGATGAAAAAGAAGTGGAAGAAGAAGAAGAAGAAAAAGAGAAGGGAAAAGAAGAAGAAGAAGAAGAGGAAGAAGAAGAAGAGGAATAAAAGAAAGAATTACAAGAATAAGGAGTACAAGAAAAAGAAAAAGAAGGAGAAAAAGAAGTAGAAGAAGAAAAAGATGGAGAAGGAGAAAAAGAAGTAGTAGACTAAGAAGAAGAGGAAGAAGAAGAAGAAGAAGGAGAGGAAGAACAACAAAAAGGAAAGGAAGAAGAAATAGAAGAAGAAGAAGAAGAAGATGGGGAAGAAGGAAAAGAAGTAGTAAGAGAGGAAGACGAGGATGAAGATGAAGTAGTAGAAGAAGAAGAAGAAGGAGAAGGAGAAAAAGAAGAAGAAGAAAATAATAGGAAGAAGAAGAAAAAAAAAGGAGAAGATGAAGAAGAAGAAGACAAAAAGGAGAAGAAGATAAAGAAGAAAAAGCTGAAGAAGAAGAAAAAGTAGAAGAAGACAATGAAGCAAAAGAAGAAGAGGAAGAAGAACAGGAGGAAGTAGTATTAGTAGTAGAAGAAGAAGAAGAAAAAGAAGAAAAAGAAGAAGAATAAGAAGAAGAAGAAGAGGAAGAAGAAGGGAAAGAAGAAGAAAAGGAACACAATAAAGAAGAAGACGAAGAAGAAGAACAAGAAGAACAAGAAGAAGAAGAAAAAAAAGGAAGAATAAGAAGAAGAAGAAAAAAAAGGAAGAATAAGAAGAAGAAGAAGAAGAAGAAAATGGAAAAACAAGACGACGAAGAAAAAGTAGTAGAAGAAGTAGAAGAATGGGAAGAAGAAGAAGAAAAAGAAGAAGAAGAAGATGAAGAAGAAAAAGAAGAAGAAGAAGAAGAAGAAAAATAAAAAGGTGAAGAACAAGAAGAATAAGAGGAAGAAGGAAAAGATGGAGAGGAGGAGGAGGAGGAAGAAGAAGAAGAATAAAAAGAAGATGAAGTACAAGAAGAAGGAGAAGAAAAGGAAAAAGAAGAAGGAGAAGACGAAGAAGTAGTAGAAGAAGAAGAATAAGGAGAAAAAGAAGAAGAAGAAGAAGGAGAAGAACAAAAAGAAGAAGAAGAAGAAGAAGTTGATTATGATGATGATGATAAAGAAGAAGAAGAAGAAGAAGAAGAAGAAGAAGATGAAGATGAAGAAGAGAAAGAAGAAGGGGAAGAAGAGGAAGAAGAAGAATAAGAAGATGGAGAACAAGAAGAGGAAGAGGAAGAAGAAGAAGAAGAAGAAAAAGAAGAAGAAGAAAACGAAGATGAAGAAGAAGAAGAAGAAGAAGAAGAAGACGAAAAAGAAGAAGAAGAAGAAGAAGAAGAACGAAGAAGAAGAAGAAGAAGTTGAAGAGATGAAGAAGAAGTTGAAGAAGATGAAAAACAAAAAGAAGAAGAAAAAGAAGAAGAGGAGGTGGTGGAGGAGGAAGAAGAAGAAGAAGAAGAACAAGAGGAAGAAGAAGAAGAAGAAGAAGAAGAAGAAAGGTAGAAGAAGAAGAAGACGAAGAAGAGAAAAGTAGTAGAAGAAGAAGAAGATGAAAAAGAAGAGGAAGAAGAAGTAGTAGAAAAAGAAGAGAAAGAAGGAGAAGAATAAGAAGAAGAAGAAGGAAAAAAGAAAAAGAAGAAGAGGAAGAAGAAAAAGAAGAAGAAAAAGAAGAAGATGGAAGAAGAAGAATAAAAAGAAGAAGTAGGAGGATCAGGTGGGGAGGAGGAGGAGAAGAAGAATAAGAAAAAGAAGAAAAAAAGGGGAAAAAACAAGAAGTAGGAGAAAAAGAAGTAGAAGAAGAAGAGGAAGAAGAAGAAGAAGAAGAAGAAGAAGAAGAAGAAGAAGAAGATGAAGAATAAGATGAAGAAAAAGAAGAAGAAGAGGAGGAAGAAGAAGAAGAACAACAACAACAACAACAAGAAAAAGAAGATGTTGAAGAAGAAGAAGAAGTAGAAGTAGAAGAAGAAAAAGAAGAGGTAGAAGAAGAAGTGGAGGAAGAAGAAGACAAAGAACGAGAAGAATAGGAATTGGTGGAAGAAGAAGACGAAGAAGAAGAACAAGAAGATCAAGAAGAAGAAGAATAAGAAGAAGAAGGAGAAGAAGAAAAAAAAGAAAAAGAATAGGAAGAAGGAGTAAGAATCAGAAGAAGAAGAAGAAGAAGAAGAAAGAAGAGCAGGAGTAGTAATAGAAGAAGAAGAAGAAGAAGAAGAGGAAGAGGAGGAAGAAGAAGAGGAAGAAGAAGCAGAAGTGGAAGAAGGAGAAGAGGAGGAATGAGAAGAAGAAGGAGAGGAAAATGAAGAAGAAGAAGAAGAAGAAAAAGATAGAAAAGAAGAAGATGAAGTAGACGAAGAAGAAGGGGGAGAAGAAGAAAAAGAACAAGAAGGAGAGGAAGAAGATGAAGATGAAGAAGAAGAAGAAGAAGAAGAAGAAGAAGAAAAAGAAGAAGAACAAGAAGAAGAAGAAGAAGAAGAAGAAGAAGAAATAGAAGAAGAAGAAGAAAGAGAAGAAGAGGAAGAGGTGGAAGAAGAAGACGAAGAAGAAGAAGATGAAGATCAAGAAGAAGAAAAATAAGAAGTAGAAGGAGAAGAAGAAGAAAAGGAAAAAGAATAAGGAGTAAGAAGAAGAAGAAGAAGGAGGAGGAGGAGGAGGAGAAATAGTAGTAGTAGAAGAAGAAGAAGAAGGGCAGGAGGAGGAGGAGTAGAAAGAAGAAGAGGAAGAAGAAGAAGAAGAAGTGGAAGAAGAAGAAGAAGAAGTAGAACTAAAAGAAGGAGAGGAAAATGAAGAAGAAGAAGAAGAAGAAGAAAAAGAAGAAGAAGAAGAAGATGGAAAAGAAGAAGAAGATGAAGTAGACGAAGAAGAAGGTGGAGAAGAAGTAAAAGAAGGAGAAGGAGAGGAAGAAGATGAAGAAGAAGAAAATAGAGTAAAAGAAGCAGAAGAAAAAGGAGAATGAGATGAAGATGAAGAGGAGTAGGAGGAGGAGGAGGCAGAGGAAGAAGAACAAGAAAAAGAAGAATAAGAATAAGGTAAGAAGAAGAAAAAGAAGATGATGAAGAAGAAGAAGAAGAAGAAGAAGAGGGAGTAGAAGAAGAAGAAGAAGGAGGAGGAGGAGGAGGAGAAGAAGAGGAAGAAAGGCAGAAGAAGTAGAAGAAGAAGAAGAAGATGATGATCAAGACGAAGAAGAAGAAGAAGAAGAAGAGGAAAAAAAGAAGAACAATAATAATAATAATAAAGAAATTAACGATAACAATAACAACAGCAACAACAAAAATAATAATAATAATAATAATAATAATCATTGTAACAGCCCTAGTTTTCTTTTATTTGTATTTTTTATATTTTTTTTATAGAAAGAGCTCTTTGAGACGAGTCCAACGATGGTAAGTTTGTAATTTTTGGAATTTTGGATAATTAATTATGAATTTTTAAAGTTTTGGATATATTTGTAATTTCAGGATTTTAGATCCGGGATATATCTGCAATTTAGGATTTCCGATTTAGTTTAAAATCGGATGGCGGAAGGTAGATTTGTAATTTGGAAAAGTTCAGGGGGTGTTCTGCAAAAAAATCACGAACGTGTCGGTACAAGGCGAAATCAACACATACGTGTCCAGTCCGGGTGAATTAATCCACTTAAATACAGAAGCGGTTTGGAAAAGTTTTAGCGATTGCGAAAAGATGCCGGAAATTTAACGGAAGCTCGGAAGCTCGCCGGAAAAACTGCGGCAAGGTAAGATGGTTCGTTTTATTTTGCTGTATTGGGGTTCTGTTGAGTGGGGGGAGAGTAAGAGAGGCCGGCCGAATGTTTATTTTCGGCCGGAGACGTATTGGGTTGCCGAAGGAGTGGCCGGAGTTGTCGGCCGCGAGATGCGGAATATTTTTCCGGCAAATTGGTCGTCGAGGAGTGCGAAAGAAGTCGAAAGGAGCTTGGTAATTCCGGAGAGGGATTCGGGGAAAAGAGAAATTTACCGTGGAAGCGGCTAGAAGCCGCCGGACGCGAGCGGCGGCGAGGAGAGAGGGAAGCAGCGACGGGTGAGAAACAGGGATGATCCTGTTTGAACCGGTTCGGGTTAACCGAACCGGAAGGCGCCAGGTTCGGGCTGAGGCGGAGGAGAGAGAGAGGGAGAGAGGAGCGGTTCAGTCGGCTGAACCGCGGAGCTGAACCGCAGGCCGGTTCAGCGGAGGCACGGTCCAGGCGCGGCGAGAAACAAGAGAAAAATTGGGATTTTTGGGGATTTCGGGAAGTGTTTGGCAGGGCTTTTAGAAAGCTTTTCTGCGTGCGCGGTCCAGCGGGCGGTTCAGTGCCGCGTAAGCCCATTTTTGGGATTATTTTGGGGTGTGTTTGGGAAAGCTTTTAGAAAGCAGTTTTGACTAATAAGCATATTTAAATTAATTATTTTTGTATTTTACGGGCTTGTAGGACATCAAGAAGAAGCAGAAGTGAGTAAGACAGTTGGTACAGCAAATTGAGGTAGATAAATTCGTAACCTGTGATGTAGCACAATAGTATTTATTTATATTTCGATACATAGTTTCTTACGGGCTGCATTACAGTTTTTCTTTACATGACTTTTATCTCATGGCTTGATATATGTTTTATGGTGTTATTCTCTGATTGAACTGAAAGCATAAAAGATGACAAAAATAAAATTGAAACAAAAAGCATAATATGAGATAAAATATAATTGGTTGGACATATTGATATGGTTTTGGCATATTTATCACATGTGTGACATGGTTGGAAAATAAAAATCGAAAATTGGATTCCTGGAGACATTATCCTCACCACTAGGCCTAGCGGATGAGATCGCAGGGTATCGATCTTCGGATCAGATATCTGCCTAGTGTGTATGTGTACCATGACCTCCATATATATTGATGATACCAGGCCTAGCGGATGTGATCGCAGGGTATCAGTACTATACCTGCCTGGTGGCACTAGGCCTAGCGGATGAGATCGCAGGGTATCGGTCTTCGGATCAGATATCTGCCTAGTGTTATGTACTGGATGGATGCCGGCTGGAGGGTCATTTGATATGATGATTGGATCCAGAGGATAATGATTCAGAAGGAAATCGGGCCCAGTAAGTATATAACATATAAAATAATGGAAATGGAAATTTGGTATACATGTTTATCTGGTTTACTTTTGATACTACATGACATTTGATAAAAAGGTATTCATATGGTTTATTTTTCACCGCTTATGAGATGGATTTTGTTTTATCATGTTTCACGGCTTGTCTTTTATATCTGGAGATTTATTTTATTTGGTTACATAATGGATTTATCTGCTGAGATATATATGTCTCATTAGTGCTTTATCACAGGTCATGTATCCACTACACCGAGAGCTGGGGATTATAATAGTACAGGAGAGGACTATACTCCTGACATGTGAGAGGGGATAGATTTATGGTGGGAGTGGATTTGGTTTCATTTTGGTACTTCAGTTTTGTGGTTTATTGTATATATATATACAGTTTAATATACACATGTTTTCATTTCAGCTCCATGGTATGGATATGGTTAAAATGTTTTAAAAAATATACCAGATTGGTTCGAGGGTTAGAATTGTCTCACCGTCGGGTCCCCACCTAGGCATGGTTTGTCCTCACTCGAGATTATTTCTTATGCAGCATGCTTAATTTACTGTAGTTGGTAAGGTGGGGTGCCTGACAAGGTGGTATCAGAGCCTTGGTTCAGGATTAGGTGAAAAATGTGAGTGAGGACACTTACACAGCACATGCATTGTAGTCTTATATGTACTTTTAGCTTCTATTTCTGCTATAAATTTCTATATGCCTTCCTGGTTTTATAGGATTGCAGTATAATAAGGCCAAGGAGAGATCTGAGTCAGGAAACATGGATAAGGGCAACGGTAAAGAGCAGCAAGGGGACACACAACAAGAGTTGGCTCAAACCCTTGTTTCGTTACTGAGATCTATCGGAGGCACCAGTAATCAAGTCACTGAGGCATCTATTGACCTGGTGGTGGATCAGTTCCAGCGGATGCATCCACCTTATTTTGCTGGAGAGGAAGATCCAATGATTGCTGAGAACTGGTTAGATCAAATGAATATTATATTCGAAGGCATGTCTTGCCCAGAAGACAAGAAGGTGGTTTTAGCGGTGCTTATGCTGAAAGATGCTGCTAAACTTTGGTGGAGTTCGCGCCACAGAACCAGATTTATGGGTCGGCCAATGAAAGAAATATCCTGGGAAGAATTCACAGGGGAGTTTGAATAGTGGTTTATGTCAGTATCTATTAAAGCCAAGATGAGGGAGGAATTAAGTAATCTCAGGCAAGGAAATCTGTCAGTCACTGCCTATGAACATAAGTTTGCACATCTAGCCAGATACGTACCTCACTTGGTAACACCAGAAGAGCAGCGATGTTATATGTTTCGAAGAGGTCTGCGTGATGATATCCGGGCAGCATTGGTGGCTGTACGGACCACGAGCTATATAGAATTATTAGAGAGTGCCCGTACAGTTGAGTTGGAGTTGGGCATATTAGAGACTAGTAGAGGGAGAGAAAAGGGAAGCTTTTCAGGATCTACATCCAGACTCACAGGGAGGAGAGGTGGTCCCAGTTTTTCCCGAGGAGGGGGTACTAGTTATGCCAGATTCAGTAGGTTCAGACCTTATGAACCTAGTACCAGTAGGACTAGTTTTGGTTCTAGTGAGACCAGTCGATGTGGGCGTTGTGGTAGATGGCATACAGGGGAGTGCAGATTTGATTTTGTGCGACCAATTAAATGTTTTTTATGTAATGAAATAGGGCACATGGCACGAGATTGCCCTAAAGTATCAGACATGAAAGCTACCAATACCCCAACCAGTGGAGGCAGAGGGAGTGCGAACCGTGGTAGAGGCCGTGGATCTATGGCAACTTCAGGCAGCGCAGCCCATGGTGGGGTAGCAGGCAGGGAAGGTCAGGCTCGCATTTATTCTATTACTCAACAGGAAGCTCCACATTCTACAGATGTTATCACTGGTATGCTCTCTTTGCAAAATTTACCTGTCTCTGTTCTTTTTGATTGTGGGGCATCACACTCTTTTCTCTCGACTCGTATATTGAGTCAGCTAGAATCTTGTTGCAACCTGTGAAGGACCTGTTAATGGTTAAAATGCCTGATGGAAATAATATCCGAGTGGAGAATTTTATTGAAGAAGAGATATACATCAAGGGAAGAAAATTCTTGACATTATTGCATATTCTTCCTATTACAGAATTTGATGTAATTCTTGGCATGGATTGGCTGTTTGATCATAAAGTGAAAATTGATTGCTATGAAAAGCGGATTGAAATTCAAATCCCTGGGGAAGATAAATTAATTTACTTCGGCAAGGAAGGAAAATTCCTTTAATATCTATGCTCAAGGCACAAAAGCTACTTGGCAAAGGATGCGAAGGATGCTTGGTATCTATTGTGGATTTGGACATGAAATTTTGTAAACCCACAGAGGTACCAGTTGTTCAGGAATACCTAGATATTTTTCCAGAAGAGTTGCCTGGATTACCTCCTGATAGAGAAATAGAATTTGAAATTCAGTTGATTCCAGGCGCTGAACCAATTTCCAAAGCTCCTTATCGTATGGCACCAGCCGAGCTTCAAGAATTAAAGGTGCAAATTCAGGAATTATTAGACAAGGGATTTATCAGACCCAGTGTATCCCCATGGGGTGCACCTATTTTGTTTGTGAAGAAGAAAGATGGTAGTCTTCGCATGTGTATTGACTACCGGGAAATCAACAAAATTACTATCAAAAATAAATATCCTTTGCCGCAGATTGATGATCTATTTGATCAGTTGCAAGGAGCAGCAATATTTTCAAAAATTGACCTGAGATCTGGATATCATCAACTGAAAATTAAGACAGAAGATGTTTCCAAAACAACTTTCAGGACCAGGTATGGGCACTATGAATTTTTAGTGCTACCTTTTGGACTGACAAATGCACCAGCAGCTTTTATGGATTTGATGAATCGCGTGTTTAAGAAATATTTAGATCAGTTTATCATTATCTTCATTGATGATATATTCTAAATCCCTAGAAGAACACGCTGCACATCTACATTTAACATTGCAGACTTTGAAAGAAAATCAGCTATTTGCTAAATTCTCTAAATGCAAATTTTGGCTGTCCAAGGTCTTGTTTTTGGGGCATGTAGTGAGTGCAGAAGGAATCTCAGTTGATCCTCAGAAGATTTCTGCCATTGTAGATTGGCCAAGGCCTACAACAGTAACAGAAGTTAGAAGTTTCTTGGGTTTGGCTGGGTATTACAGAAAGTTTGTGAAAGGCTTTTCCCAAATAGCCTCACCCTTAACAAATTTGATGCGAAAAGCAATAAAGTTTGAATGGGATGCAGCTTGTGAAGATAGCTTCCAAATATTGAAAAATAAATTGGTTTCAGCCCCAATTCTAACATTACCAGAAGGCACAGAAGGTTATCATATATACAGTGATGCATCTTTGCAAGGTCTTGGCTGTGTATTGATGCAAAATAAGAAAGAAATTGCTTATGCATCTAGACAGCTTAAGATACATGAAAAGAATTATCCTGTGCACGATTTGGAGTTAGCAGCTGTAGTTTTTGCCTTAAAAATCTGGAGGCATTATTTGTATGGAGTTAAGTGTGTGGTTTTCACTGATCATCAGAGTTTAAAGTATATTTTTACTCAGAAGGAACTGAATCTCAGGCAACGAAGGTGGCTGGAGTTTATTAAAGATTATGATGTGGAAATCACTTACCATCCCGGGAAAGCGAATGTGGTCGCTGATGCTCTTAGCAGGAAAGCTAGTATTAGTAGCATTTTGACTATCACAGAAGAAAAACAATTAATTTTTGAGATGGATAAATTACAACTAGAAGTAGATATTCGAAGAAATACGGCTTTGCTGGCACACTTATCAGTAAGACCAGATTGGTTGGCCTCTATTAAAGACGATCAGGGAGAAGATCTTGAATTGCAAAAGATAATACAGAGGGTTCAGGAAGGACAGGAATCTACTTTTCAATTGGACCAGGCTGGTTTACTTAGATTTCAAGGCAGGTTATGCATACCAGCACATCAACAACTTAGGGATTTGTTATTAAAGGAAGCTCATAACTCTCGATATTCAATACATCCAGGCGAGAATAAAATGTATCAAGAATTGAGACAACAATACTGGTGGCCAGGATTGAAGAAGGATGTTTCTAACTGGGTTCAAAAATGCTTAATTTGTCAGCAGGTAAAAGGAGAGCAACAAAAACCTGGGGGGTTGTTGCAGTCATTACCTATTCCAGAATGGAAATGGGAGGAAGTGGCAATGGATTTTGTGATCGGTTTGCCTAGGTCACCTGTAGGTCATGACTCAATCTGGATAATTGTTGATAGGCTAACAAAATCTGCTCACTTTTTAGCTGTTAAAACTACTTATTCTGCAGAGAAGTTAGCTCAGGTATATGTGAGTCAGATTATCAGATTGCATGGGATTCCAAAAGTCATTATATCTGACAGAGACCCTAAATTTACTTCTTACTTCTGGAAGAATGTGCATCAAGCTTTTGGTACGAGATTGCGTTTTAGCACAGCCTTTCATCCTCAAATAGATGGTCAGACAGAGAGAACTATCAAAACCTTGGAAGATTTGCTACGACTTTGCATCTTGGATTTTGGTGGAGATTGGGAAAGCCACTTACCTTTGGTGGAATTTGCTTATAATAATAGCCATCAGTCCAGCATTGGGATGGCACCCTATGAAGTGCTGTATGGGAGAAAATGTCAATCACCTTTGTGCTGGAATGAAGGGAAGGAAAGAAATTTGCTCGGTCCTAGATTTGTTGAAGAAGCAACAGAAAAGATCAGAATTATTCAAGACAGAATAAAAACAGCTCAGGACAGACAAAAGAAGTATTATGACGCAAAACATCGAATGGTTGAATTCCACGAGGGGGAACATGTTCTTATTAAGGTAAGTCCAACAAAAGGTGTCATAAGGTTTGGAAGAGCAGGAAAATTGAAGCCTAAATTCATTGGTCCTTTCCAAATCCTAAGAAGGGTTGGACAAGTGGCATACCAAATTGCTTTGCCTCCTCAATTGTCAGGAGTGCATAATGTGTTCCATGTCTCATCTTTGCGAAGATATGTTTCAGATCCCTCCCATGTTTTTAGTTATATGGACCCAGATATAGAAATTCAAATGGATTTGACATATCTCGAACTGCCTGTGAGAATACTTGATAGGCAGGAGAAAAAGCTCAGAAATAAAATCATTCCTATGGTTAAAGTCCATTGAATGGTCAAACAGAAAGAGAAGCTACCTGGGAAGTGGAAACAGATATGATCAATCAGTATCCGGAGCTTTTCTAAATTTCGGGACGAAATTTTTGTAAGGAGGGAAGATTGTAACAGCCCTAGTTTTCTTTTATTTGTATTTTTTATATTTTTTTTATAGAAAGAGCTCTTTGAGACGAGTCCAACGATGGTAAGTTTGTAATTTTTGGAATTTTGGATAATTAATTATGAATTTTTAAAGTTTTGGATATATTTGTAATTTCAGGATTTCAGATCCGGGATATATCTACAATTTAGGATTTCTGATTTAGTTTAAAATCGGATGGCGGAAGGTAGATTTGTAATTTGGAAAAGTTCAGGGGGTGTTCTGCAAAAAAATCACGAACGTGTCGGTACAAGGCGAAATCAACACATACGTGTCCAGTCCGGGTGAATTAATCCCCTTAAATACAGAAGCGGTTTGGAAAAGTTTTAGCGATTGCGAAAAGATGCCGGAAATTTAACGGAAGCTCGAAAGCTCGCCGGAAAAACTGCGGCAAGGTAAGATGGTTCGTTTTATTTTGCTGTATTGGGGTTCTGTTGAGTGGGGGGAGAGTAAGAGAGGCCGGCCGAATGTTTATTTTCGGCCGGAGACGTATTGGGTTGCCGAAGGAGTGGCCGGAGTTGTCGGCCGCGAGATGCGGAATATTTTTCCGGCAAATTGGTCGTCGAGGAGTGCGAAAGAAGTCGAAAGGAGCTTGGTAATTCCGGAGAGGGATTCGGGGAAAAGAGAAATTTACCGTGGAAGCGGCTAGAAGCCGCCGGACGCGAGCGGCGGCGAGGAGAGAGGGAAGCAGCGACGGGTGAGAAACAGGGATGATCCTGTTTGAACCGGTTCGGGTTAACCGAACCGGAAGGCGCCCGGTTCGGGCTGAGGCGGAGGAGAGAGAGAGGGAGAGAGGAGCGGTTCAGTCGGCTGAACCGCGGAGCTGAACCGCAGGCCGGTTCAGCGGAGGCGCGGTCCAGGCGCGGCGAGAAACAAGAGAAAAATTGGGATTTTTGGGGATTTCGGGAAGTGTTTGGCAGGGCTTTTAGAAAGCTTTTCTGCGTGCGCGGTCCAGCGGGCGGTTCAGTGCCGCGTAAGCCCATTTTTGGGATTATTTTGGGGTGTGTTTGGGAAAGCTTTTAGAAAGCAGGTTTGACTAATAAGCATATTTAAATTAATTATTTTTGTATTTTACGGGCTTGTAGGACATCAAGAAAAAGCAGAAGTGAGTAAGACAGTTGGTACAGCAAATTGAGGTAGATAAATTCGTAACCTGTGATATAGCACAATAGTATTTATTTATATTTCGATACATGGTTTCTTACGGGCTGCATTACAGTTTTTCTTTACATGACTTTTATCTCATGGCTTGATATATGTTTTATGGTGTTATTCTCTGATTGAACTGAAAGCATAAAAGATGACAAAAATGAAATTGAAACAAAAAGCATAGTATGAGATAAAATATAATTGGTTGGACATATTGATATGGTTTTGGCATATTTATCACATGTGTGACATGGTTGGAAAATAAAAATCGAAAATTGGATTCCTAGAGACATTATCCTCACCACTAGGCCTAGCGGATGAGATCGCAGGGTATCGATCTTCGGATCAGATATCTGCCTAGTGTGTATGTGTACCATGACCTCCATATATATTGATGACACCAGGCCTAGCGGATGTTATCGCAGGGTATCAGTACTATACCTGCCTGGTGGCACTAGGCCTAGCGGATGAGATCGCAGGGTATCGATCTTCGGATCAGATATCTGCCTAGTGTTATGTACTGGATGGATGCCGGCTGGAGGGTCATTTGATATGATGATTGGATCCAGAGGATAATGATTCAGAAGGGAATCGGGCCCAGTAAGTATATAACATATAAAATAATGGAAATGGAAATTTGGTATACATGTTTATCTGGTTTACTTTTGATACTGCATGACATTTGATAAGAAGGTATTCATATGGTTTATTTTTCACCGCTTATGAGATGGATTTTGTTTTATCATGTTTCACGGCTTGTCTTTTATATCTGGAGATTTATTTTACTTGGTTACATAATGGATTTATCTGCTGAGATATATATGTCTCATTAGTGCTTTATCACAGGTCATGTATCCACTACACCGAGAGCTGGGGATTATAATAGTACAGGAGAGGACTATACTCCTGACATGTGAGAGGGGATAGATTTATGGTGGGAGTGGATTTGGTTTCATTTTGGTACTTTAGTTTTGTGGTTTATTGTATATATATATACAGTTTAATATACACATGTTTTCATTTCAGCTCCATGGTATGGATATGGTTAAAATGTTTTAAAAAATATACCAGATTGGTTCGAGGGTTAGAATTGTCTCACCGTCGGGTCCCCACCTAGGCATGGTTTGTCCTCACTCGAGATTATTTCTTATGCAGCATCCTTAATTTACTGTAGTTGGTAAGGTGGGGTGCCTGACAATCATAATCAAAATAATCGTAATAATAATAATAATAAATGCAAGAAGAAGAAAAGGAAGAAGAAGAAGAAGAAGAAGTAGAATAAGAAGAAGAAGTAGAAGGAGAAGGGGAAGAAAAGGAATAAGAACATGAAAAAGAAGAAGAAGAAGAAGAAAAGGAAGAGGAAGAAGAAGAAGAAGAAGTAGAAGAGAAAAAAGGAGAAGAAGAAGAAAAAGAACAATAAGAAGAAGAAGGTGTACAAGAAGTAGAAGAAGAAGGAGAAAAACAGGAAGAAGAAGAAGATGAAGAAGAAGAAGAAGGAGAAGAAGAAGAAGAAGAAGTAGAAGAAGAAGAAGTAGAAGAAGAAGAAGAAGAAGAAGAAGAAGAAGAAGGAAAAGAAGAAGAAGAAGAAAATGAAAAAGTAGAAGGTGAAGAAGAAGAAGAGGAAGTTGAAGAAGAAGAAGAGAAACAAGAAGAAGGAGTATTAAAAGAAGAAGAAGAATAACAATAATAAGTAGAAGAAGAAGAAGAAGAAGGAGAAATAGTTGTTGTAGTAGTAGAAGAAGAAGAAGAAGATGAGGAAGAGGAAGAAGAAGAAGAAGAAGAGGAAGAGGAAGAAGAAGAAGAAGAGGGAGATGATGATAAACTAGAAGAAGAAGACATAGAAGCAGAAGAAGAAGAGGATTAAGAAGAAGAGGAAGAGGAAGAAAAAGAGGAAGAAGTAGAAGAAGAAGAAGAAAAAGAAGGAGAAGAAGAAGAAGGAGAAGAAGAAGGAGGATGAGGTGGAGGAGCAGAAGAAGTAGAAGAAGAAGAAGAAGAAGAAGGACAAGAATAAGAAGTAGGAGAAGCAGGAGAAGAAGAGGTGGTCAAACAAAGAGGACGAGAAGGAGAAGAAAAGGAAGAAGAAGAAAAAGAATGAGAAGTGGAGGAAGAAGAGGGGGAAGAAGAAGAAGATGAAGAAGAAGAAGAATCAATAGTAGAAGAAGAAGAAGAAGGAGAAGAAGAAGCAGAAGAAGAAGAAGATGAAGAAGAAGAAGTAGAAGAAGAAAAAGAAGATGATGAAGAAGATGAAAAAGAAGAATAAGAAAGATATAGAAGAGGAAGATGAGGAAGAAAAGTATGAAGAGGAAGAAAATGAACAAGAAGATGAGGAATAAGAAGAAAAAGAGGGAGAAGAACAGGAATAAGAAGAAGAATAAAGAAGGGCATGAAGAAGAAGTGGAAGAAGAGGAGGAAGAAGAACAAAAACAAAGTAGAACAGGTAGAAGGAAAAGAAGAAATGGTAGAAGAAGAAGAAGAAGAAGAAGAGCAAAATAAAGAAGAAGAAGAAGAAGGTGAAGAAGAAGAAGAAGAAGGAGTAGAATATGAAGTAGAATAAGAAGAAGAAGAAGATAGGGAAGAGAAGATGAAGAAGAAGAAGAAGAAGAAGAAGAAGAAGCTGTTGTGGAAGGAGAAGAAGAAGAAAAAGAAGAAGTAGAAGATGTCAAAAAGAAATTGACAAGAAGAAGAAGTAGCAACAGATGAAAAGAAGAAGAAGAAGAAGAAGAAGATGATGATGATGATAATGAAGGACCAAATGAAGAAGGAGAAGAACAAGAATGAGAAAAAGAAGAAGAAGAAGAAGAGAAAGAAAAAGAAGGAGAAGAAGAAAAAAACAAGAACTAGAAGAAGAGGAGAAAAAAGATTAAAGTGAAAAGAAGAAGAAGAAGATGAAGTTGAAAAAACAGAAGTAGCGGACGAAAAAATAGAAGAAGAGGAAGAAGAAGAAAAAGACGACGAAGAAGAAGAAGAAAAAGAAGAGTAAGATGAAGAAGAAGAAGAGGATGAAAAAGAGAAGAAGGAGATGAAGAAGAAGAAAAAGAAGAAAAAGAAAAAGAAAAAGAAGAGAAAGAAGAAGAAGAAGAAGAAAGAAGAAGAAGAAGAAGAAGAAGAAGTAGAAAACCAGAAGATAAAGAAGGAGAAAAGGAAGAAGAAGAAGAAGAAGAAGAAAATGAAGAAGAGGAAAAAGAAGTAGAAGAAGATGAGGAAGATGGAGAAAAAGAAGGGATAGAAAAAGAAGAAGTAGAACAACAAGAGAAAGAAAATGAAGAGGAGGAACAAGAAGAAGAAGAAGAAGAGGAAGAGGAGAAAGAAGAAGAAGAAAAATAAGAAAAGGAAACAAAAAAAGAATAAGAAGTAGAGGAGAAAGAAGAAGAAGTAGAAGAAGAAGAAAAAGTAGAGGAAGAAGAAAAAGAAGAAGAAGAAATATTAGAAGAAGAAGAAGAAGAAGAAGAAGAATAAGAAGACCAAGTAGAAGAAAAAGATAAAGAGAAAGAAGGAGAAGTAGAGGAAGACGAAGAAGTAGAAGAAGAAGAACAGGAACAAAAAGAAGAGGAAGGAGAAGAAAAGAAGAGGGAGATGAAGAAAAACAAGAAGTAGAAGAAGAAGAAAAAGAAGAAGAAAAAGAAGATGTAGAAGTAGAAGAAGAAGAAGAAGAAGAAGAAGAAGAAGAAGAATAAAGAAGAAGAAGAAGACGACGACGAAGAAAAAGGTGGAGGAGAAGAAGAAGAAGTAGAAGAAGAAGAAGGAGAAGAATAAGGAGTAGAAGAAGAAGGAGATGTAGAAGAGGAAGAAGTAGTGGAAGAAGAAGAAGATGAATTTGGAGAAGAAGAACAAGAGGAAGAAGAAGAAGAAGAATAAGAAGAGGAAGAAGTAGAAGAAGAAGACAGGATGAATTAGAAGAGGAATAGGTAGAAGAAGTAAAAGAGGGTGAATACAAAGAAGAAGAAGAAGATGATGATGAAGAAGAAGTGAAAGAAGAAGAAGAGGAAAATGAAGAAGAAGAAGAAAAAGAAGAGGAAGAATAAGAAGAAGAAAAGAAGAGGGAGAAGAAGAAGAAGAAGAGAACAAGAACAACATGAAGAAGTTGATGAAGGAGGAGGAGGAGGAGAAGAAGAGGAAAAAGAAGAAGAACAACAACAACAACATGATGATGATTTTGATGATGAAGAAGAAGAAGATGAAAAAGAAGCAGAAGAACAAGAAATAGAAGGAGAAGAAGAAGAGGAGGAGGAGAAAGAAGGCAAAGAAGATGAAAAGGAAAGAATAAGAAGAAAAAGAAGAAGAAGAAGCAGATAAAGAAAAAGAAAAAGAGGAAGAAGAAGAAATTTAAGAACAAGAAGATGTAGAAGTAGAAAAATAAGAAGAAGAGGAGAAAGAAGAAGAAGAAGAAGAAGAAGGGGAAGAAAAGAAGAAGATGATGAAGTGGAAGAACAAGAAGAGGAAAGGAAAAAGAAGAAGAAGAAGAAGAAGATGAAGAAGAGAAGAAGAAAAAGAAGAAGAAGAAGAGAAGAAGAAGAAGAAGAAGAAGGGGAAGAAGAAGAACAAGAAGAAGGAGAAGAAGAAGAAGAAGAAGAATAGGACAAAGTAGAAGATGTAGAACAAGAAGTTGATGATGAAGATGAAGGAGAAGAAGAAGAAGAAGAAGAAGAAGAACAAGAAGGAGAACAGGAAGAAGAAGACGAAGATAAGAAGAAGAAGAAGAAGATGATAGAGAAGAAGGAGAAGCAGAAGAAGAAGAAGAAGAAGTTGAAGAAGAAGAGGAAGAGGATGTAAAGAAGAGAAGAAGAAGAAAAAGATGTGGGAAAAGAAGAAGACAAAGAAACATAAGAAGAAGAAGAAGAAGAAGAGGAAGAAGAAGAAGAATAAGAGGAGGAAGAAGAAGAAGAAAAAGAAGTAGAAGAAGAGGAAGAAAAAGAATTAGATGTGGATGAAGAAGTTGAAGAAGATGATGAGAAGGAAGATCATGATGAAGAGGAAAAAGAAGAAGAGCAAGAAGAGGAAGAAGGAGAAGAAGAAGAAGAAGTTGAAGAGGAATGGGAAGAAGAAGAAGAGGAAGAAGAAGAAGAGGAATAAGAAGAAGAGGAACAACAAGAAGATGAAGATGAAGAAGAAGTTGAAGAGAAAGAAGAAGAAGAAGAAGAAGAAGAACATAAAGAAGAAGAAGAAGAATAAGAAGAAAAAGAAGAAAAGAAAAGGAAGAGGAAGAGAATCAAGAAGAAGAAGAAGAACAATTAGAAGAAGAAGAAGAAGAAGTAGAAGAAGAAGTAGAAGACGAAGTAGTAGAGTAAGAAGAAGAAGGCGAAGAGGAAGTATAATAAAAAGAAGAAGAAGAAGAAGAAGAACAACAGCAATAAGAAGAAGAAGAAGAAGAAGTAGTAATAGTAGTATTAGAAGACGAAGAAGAAGAACAAGAATAAGAAGAAGAGGAAGATGATTGTGAAGTAGAACAAGAAGGAGGGGAAGAACGGAGAGAAGAACAAGAAGTGAAAGAGGAATAAGAAGAAGAAGAAGAAGAAGAAGAAAAAGAAGTAGAAAAAGAAGAGAAGGAAGAAGAAGAAGATGGAGAAGAGAAGAAGAGGGAGAAGAGGAAGAAGGTGAAGAAGAAGAATAAGAAGAAGTGAAAGAAGAAGAAGAGGAAAATGAATAAAAAGAAAATGAAGTAGGGGAAGAGAAGAAGAAGAAGAAGAAGAAGAGGAAGAAGAAGAGAAGAAGAAGAAGAAGAAGAAGGAGGAGGAGGAGGAGAAGAAGAAGAAGAAGAAGAAGTAGTAGTAGTAGTAGTAATACCAGTAGAAGAAGAAGAACAAGAGGAAGATGAAGAGAAGAAGTAGAAGAAGAGCAAGAGCAAGAAGAAGAGCAAGAAGTCGAAGAGGAATAAGAAGAAGTAGAAGAAGAACAAGAAAAAGAAGCAGAAAAAGAAATGAAAGAAGAAGGAGAAGGAGGATAAGAAGAAGAGGAAGAGAAGAAGAAGAAGAATAAGAAGATGCAAAAGAAGAAGAACAAGAGGAAAATGAAAAAGAACAAAAAGAAGTAGGAGTAGAGAAGAAGAAGAAGAAGAAGAAGAGAAGAAGATGAAGAAGAAGGAGGAGGAGGAGGAGGAGGAGAAGAAGAAGAAGAAGAGGAAGAAGTAGAAGTAAAAGAAGTAGTAGTAGGAGTAGTAGTAGAAGAAGAAGAAGAAGAAGAAGAAGAGAAAGAAGAATAAGAAGATAAAGAAGAAGAAGAAGAAGAAGAAGAAGAAGGAGAAGAAGAAGATGATGAAGAAAAAGAAGAAGAAGATGTAGAAAAAGATGAGAAGACGAAGAAGAAGAAGATGGAGGAGGTGAAGAAGAAGAAGAACTAGTAGAAGAGGAAGAAGAAGGGAAGAAGAAGAAGAAGAAGATGATGATGATGATGATGATGAAGGACCAAAAGAAGAAGGAAAAGAACAAGATAGGGAAAAAGAAGAAGAAGAAGAAGAGGAAGAAGAAGAAGGAGAAGAAGAAGGAAAAACAAGAACAAGATGAAGATGAAGTTGAAAAAAAGTAGCGGACGAAGAAGAAGTAGAGGAAGAAGAAGAAAAAGACGAAGAAGAAGAAGAAGAAGAAGAACAAGAAGAGTAAGATGAAAAAGAGGAAGAAGAGGAGGATGAAAAGAGAAGAAGGAGAAGTCGAAGAAGAAGATGAAAAAGAAGAAGAAAAAGAAGAGGAAGAGAAAGAAGAAGAAAAAAAAAAGAAGGAGAAGTAGAAAACAAGAAGATAGAGAAGGGTAAAAGGAAGAAGAAGAAGAAGAAAATGTAGAAGAGGAGAAAAAATTTGAAGTAGAAGGTAAGGAAGAAGTAGAGAAAGAAGAGGAAGAAGAAGAAGTAGAACAATAAGAGGAAGAAAATTAAGAAAGGAATTAAAAGAAGAAGAAGAAGACCAAGTACAATAAAAAGATAAAGAGGAAGAAGGAGAAAAAGTAGATGAAGGAGAGGAAGTAGAAGAAGAAGAAGCACAGGAACAAAAAGAAGAGGAAGGAGAAGAAAAAGAGGAAGAAGAAGAAGAAGAAGAAGAAGAAAAAGAAGATGTAGATGTAGAAGAAGAAGAAGAAGAAGAAGAAGAAGAAGAAAAGAAGAAGAAGAAGAAGAAGAAGAAGAAAAAGGTGGAGGAGAAGATGATGAAGTAGTAGAAGAAGAAGGAGAAGAAAAAGGAGTGGAAGAAGAAGGAGATCAAGAAGAGAAAGAAGAAGTAGAAGAAGAAGAAGAAGATGAAGAAGAAGATGGAAAAGAAGAAGAAGAGGAACAACAAGAAGAAGAACAAGAAGTGGAAGAAGTAGGAGAAGAAGAAGGAGAGGTAGAAGAAGAAGAAGAGGTAGATTTAGAAGAAGAAGAAGAAGAAGAAGAAGAAGTGGAAGAAGAAGAAGAAGACGAAATTGAAGAAGAAGAAGAAGAGAAAGAACAAGAAGAAGAACAGGAAGAGGAAGAAAAAGAAGAAGAGAAGAAGAAGAAGAAGAAGAAGAAGAAGAAGAAGATGAAAGAGGAGGAGGAGAAGAAGAAGAAGTAGAAGAGGAAGAAGACGAAGAAGAAGAAGAAGAAGAAGAAGAACAAGATCATGATTACGGTGAAGAAGAAGAAGAAGAAGGAGAAGAACAAGTAAGAGAAGGAGAAGGAGGAGAAGAAGAAGAAGAAGAAGAAGAAGAGGAAGAGAAAGAAGGAGAAGAAGAAGAAGAAAAAGAAGAAGAAGAAGAAGGAGAAGAGGAAGAAGATAAAGAGGAAAGAAGAAGAGGAAGAAGAAGAAGAAGAAGAAGAGGCTGAGAAAGAAAGGGAAAAAGAAAAAGAGGAAGAAGAAGAAGAAGAAGTAGAAGTAGAAAAAGAAGAGAAAGAGTATAATGAAGAATGGGAAGAAAAGAAGAAGATGATGAAGTGGACGAACAAGACGAGGAAAAGAAGAAGTAAAAGAAGAGGAAGAAGAGGAGAAGAAGAAAATGAAGAAGAAGAAGAGAAGAAGAAGAAGAAGAAGAAGAAAAAGAAGAAGAAGAAAAAGAGTAAGAAGAAGAAGAATAAGAAAAAGTAGAAGAACCTGAAGAAGAAGTTGTTGAAGAAGAAGAAGAAGAAGAAGAAACAAAAGAAGAAAAAGAAGAAGAAGAACAGGAAGGAGGAGGAGGAGGAGAAGAAGAAGATAGAGAATAAGAAGGAGAAGAAGAAGAAGAATAATAATAATAACAAGAATAAGAGGAGGAAAAAGAAGAAGAAAACGAAGAAGTAGAAGATGTGTAAGAAAAAGAAGAAGATGAGGAAAAAGAAGATGAAGAAGATGAAGAAAAGGAAGATCATGATCAAGAGGAAAAAGAAGAAGAGAAAGAAGATGAAGAAGGAGAAGAAGAAGAGTAAGAAGAAGAAGAAGAAGAAACGAAAGAAGAATGGGAAGAAGAAGAAGAGGAGGAAGAAGAAGAGGAAGAAGATGAAGAGGAACAACAAGAAGTAGAAGAAGAGCAAGTTGAAGAGAAAGAAGAAGAAGAAGAAGAACAAGAAGAAGAATAACAAGAAGAAAATAAGAAGAAGAAGTAGAAGAATTAGTAAAATAAGAAGAAGAAGGCAAGGAAGAAGTATAAGAAAAGAAGAAGAAGAAGAAGAACAAGTAGTAGTAGTAGAAGAAGAAGAAGAAGAAGAAGCAAAGAAAGAATAAGAAGAAGCAGAGGAAGAAGAAGAGGAAGAGTAGGAAGAAGAACAAGAAGTCAAAGAGGAATAAGAAGAAGAAGAAGAAGAAGAAGAAGAAAAAGAAGTAGAAAAAGAAGAGATGGAAGAAGAAGGAGAAGAGAAGAAGAGGGAGAAGTGGAAGAAGAAGAGGAAGAAGAAGAATAAGAAGTGGAAGAACAGGATGAAGAACAGGAAGTCGAAGAGGAATAAGAAGAAGAAGAAGAAGAAGAAAAAGAAGTAGAAAAAGAAGAGTAGGAAGAAGAAGAAGGAGAAGTGCAAGAAGAAGTGGAAGAGGAAGAATAAGAAGAAGTGAAAGAAGAATAAATGGAAAAGGTAGGAGAAGAAGAAGAAGAAGAAGAAGAAGAAGAAGAAGAAGAGAAGGAGGAGGAGGAGGAGGAGGAGGAGGAGAAGAAGAAGAAGAAGAATAGGAAGAAGAAGTAAAAGTAGAAGATGTTGAAGAAAAAGAAGAAGAAGAAGAAGAAGATGATGATGATGAAGTAAAAGAAGGGAGGAAGAAGAAGAAGTAGAAGATAAAGAAGAACTGTAGAAGAGGAGGGAGAGGAAGAAGAAGAGAAAGAGGAATAGGAGGAAGAAGAGAAAGAAGTGGAGGAAGATGAAGAAGAAGAACAACAACAGTAGGAAGAAGAAGAGAAAGAAGAGAAAGTAGAAGAAGAGAAAGAAGAGGAACTAGAGAAGAAAGAAGAATAAGAAGAATAAGAAGAGGAAGAAAGGGAAGAAGAAGAAGAAGAATAAGAAGAAAGAGAAGAAGTAGAAGAAGAAGAAGGAAGAAGAAGTAGAAGAAGAAGAATAATAAGAAGTAGAAGAAGAGGAAAAAGATGAAGAAGATGGAGGAGAAAAAGAAGCAGAAGAAGAAGTTGTAGTTGTAGTAGTAGAAGAAGAAGAAGAAAAGAAGAGGACGAGGAGGAAGAAGGAGAAGAGGAAGAAAATGAAGAATTAGAGGAGGAAGAAGAGGATGAAAAAGGGGAAGAAGATGAAGAAAAAGAATAGAAGATGAAGCAGAAGATGAAGAAGAGCAAGTGGAAGAAGAGGAAGCAAAAGAAAAAGAAGTAAAAGAAGATGAAGAAGAAGAAGAGGAAGCAGAAGAAAAAGAAGTAGAAGATGAGAAAAAGGAAGAAGAGGAAGAAGTACAACTAGAGGAAGATGAGTACTAGTAGTAGTAGAAGAAGAAGAATAAAAAGAAGAGGACAAGGAGGAGGAGGAAGAAGAAGAAGAAGTAGAAGTAGAAGAAGACGAAGAAAAAGTGTAAGAAGAAGAAGAAGAAGAAGATGAAGAAGAATAAGATGAAAAATTATTAGAAGTAGAAAAATAAGAAGAAGATGAAGAAAAAGAAAAAGAAGTGGATGAGGAGGAGAAAGAAGAAGAAGAAGAAGTTGAAGTAGAAGAAGAAGAAGAAGAAGATGAAGACAAAGAAGCAGATAAAGAAGAAGAGGAATAACAAGAACAAGAACAGGATGAGGAAGAAGAAAAAGAAGAAGTGAAAGAAGAAGAAGAAGAGAAAAGGAAGCAGAAGTTGATGAAGAAAACAAAGACCAAAAAGAAGAAGAAGAATAGGAAGGTGAAGAAGAGGAAGAAGAAGAACAAGATAGGGAGGAAGATGAGGAAGAAGAAGAAGAAGTTTAAGAAGGAAATAAAACAAGAAAAAAAGTAGAAAGAAGAAACAGGAAAGAAAAATTTATATGGAAGAAGGAAGAAAGAATTTGGAAGATGGAAGAAATAGCTAGAAAGAAGGAAGGAAGAAGATGCAAGAAGAAAGAAGGAGGAAGTTTAAGAAGAAAAAGAACAAGACGAAGAAGAGGAAGAGGAAGAGGAAGAGGAAGATGAAGAGGAAGTGGAAGAAGAAGAAGTAGAGGAAGAAGAAGAAATAGAAGAAGAAGAAGATGAAGATGAAGAAATCAAAGAAGTAAAGAAAAAGGCAAAAATGAACAAAAAGTAAGAGAAGAAGAAGAAGAAGAAGAATAACCAATTCAAAATGAAGAAGAAGAAAAAAAAGATGGAAAAGAAGAAGAAGAAGAAGGGGACGAAGAAGAAGAAGAACAAGAAGAAGAAGAACAAGAGAAAGAAGAAGAAGAAAAAGAAGAAGAACATGAGGAAGACGAGGAAGAAGAGTAAAAAGAAGAAGAAGAAGAAGTTAGGGTGGAAGAAGAAGAAGAAGAGGATGAAGAAGTATAAAAGGATAAGGAAGAAAAACAAGAGGAAGAAGAAGAAGAAGAAGAAGTGCAAGCAGAGGAAGAAGAAGAGGAAGAAGTACAGGATGAAGAAGAGGAAGAGGAAAAGGAATGGGAAGAAGAAGAAGAAGAAAAAGAAGAAGAAGAAGAGCGAAAAGAAGTGGAAGAAGGAGATGATGAAGATGAAGACTATGAAGAGGAGGTAGAGTAGGAAAAAGAAGAAGTGCAAGAAGAAGAAGAAGAAGAAGAAGTAGAAGAAAAAAAAGAAAAAGAAGAGGAAGAAGAACAGGAAGAAATAGAAGGCAAAGAAGAAGAAGATTAAGAAGAAGAAGAAGTAGAAGAAAAAGAAGGAGAAGAAGAAGAAGAAGGAGAAGGAGAAGAAGAAGAAGAAGAAGAAGAAATAGAACAAATAGAAGGGGAAGAAGACGAAGATGAAGAGAGAAGAAATAGAAGAAGAAGAAGAAGAAGAGGATGAAGAAGAAAAAGAAAAAGAAGAAGAAGAGGATAAGAGAAAAGAAGAAGAACATGGAAAAGTGGAAGAAGAAAAAGAAGAAGAAGAAGAAGAAGAAGAAGAAAAAGAAGAAGAAGAAGGTGGAGAAGAAGAGGAGGAGGAGGAGGAGGAAGAAGAAGAAGAAGAAGAAGAAGAAGAAGAAGAAGAATAAGAAGAAAAGGAAGAATAAGAATAAGAATAAGAATAAGATGAAAATGAAGAAGAGGTAGAAAATGGAGAGGAAGGAGAAGAAGAAGCAGACAGAGAAGAAGAAGAAAAGGAAGAAGAAGAAGAGGAGGAGGAAGAAGAAGAAGAAGAGGAGGACAAAGAGTAGGAAGAAGAGGAAGAAGAAGAGGAAGAAGAAGGAGAAGAAGAGGTGGAGGAAGATGAGGAAGAAGTGGAATAAGAAGAAGAAAAAGAAGAAGAGGGGAAAGAAGAAGAAGGTGGAGAAGAAGTGGGAGAGGAAGATGAAAAAGAGTAAGATGAGGAATGCGACTGATAAGCAGAAGAAGAAGAAGAAGAAGATGAAGATGACGATGAAGGATAGGAAGATTAGGAACAAGAGATGGAAGAAGAAGAAGAAGAAGATGATGAAGGAAAAGAAGAAGAAGAAGAAGAACAAGAAGAAGAAGACTAAGTTGATTAAGAAGAAGTAGAAGGGTAAGAAGAAGAAGAAGGAGAAGAAGAAGATGATGATGAAGGAAAAGAAGAAGAAGAAGAAGAAGAAGAAGAAGAAGAAGACTAAGTTGATTAAGAAGAAGTAGAAGGGGAAGAAGAAGAAGAAGGAGAAGAAGAAGAAGAAGATGAATTGAAAGTAGCGGAAGAAGAAGAAGAAGAAGTAATGGGAAGAAGAAGAAGAACATGTTGAGGAAGATATGGAAAAAGAGGAAGAAGAACAAGTGGAAGATGAAGAAGAAGAAGAAGAAGAGGAAGAGGAAAAAGCAAAAGAAGAAGAGGAAGAAGAAGAGTAAGAAGAAAAAGAAAAAGAGAAGAAGAGGAGGTAGGGCAAGAATAAGAGGAAGAAGAAGATGTGGGAGATGAGGAAGAAGAAAAGGAAGAAGAAGAAGAAGACGAAGAAAAATAAGAAGAAGAACAAGAAGGAGAAGAAGAACAAAACGAAGAAGAAGAGCAAGAAGAAGAAGAGGAAGAAAAAGAAAAACTAGGGAAGGTAGAAGAAGAGAAAGTAGAGCAACTGGAGGAGAAAGAAAAAGGGAAAGAAGAATAAGAGGAAGAAGAGGAAGAAGGAGAAGAAGAAGAAGTAGAAGAAGGAGAAGAAGAAGAAGAAGAAGAAGGAGAAGAATAAGAAGAGGTAGAGGAGGAAGAAGAAGTAGTAGTAATTGTAATAGTAGTAGTAGTAGAAGAAGAAGAACAGAAAGAAGAGAATGAGGTGGATGGAGAAGAATTAGGAGCAAAAGAAGAAGAAGAAGAAGAAGTAGTAGTAGAAGAAGAAGAAGAAGAAAAAGAAAAAGAGCAAGAAGAAGAAGGGATAGTGGAAGAGGAAGAAGAGGAAGATGACGATAAAGAAGAAGAAGACGAAGGACTGAAGAAGTACAAGAGAAGAAGAAGAAGAAGAAGAAGTTGAAGATGAAGAACAAGTAGAAAACGAAGAATAAGAATAGTAAGAAGAAGAAGAGGAAGAAGAACAAGAAGAAGGAGAAGAAGGGGTAGAAGAAAAAGAAGAAGTTTAGGAAGATGAAGAAGAGGAAGAAGAAGAAGAAGAAGAAGATGACGAGGAAGAAGAAACTGACGAAGAAGAAGAAGAATAAGAAAAATAGATAGAAGGAAAGTATAAAGTAGAAAAAAGAAACCAGAAGAAAGAAAGTAAATGGAAGCAAGAAGAAAGAAGAAGGAAGTGGGAAGAAGGAAGAAGTTAGATAGAAGAAGAAAGAAGGAAGTAGTTGAAGAAGACAAACAAGAAGAAGATGAAGAAGAGGAAGGGCAAAAGGAAGAGGAACAGGAAATGCAACAGGAAGATGAAGCCGAAAAGGAAGTAAAAGAAAAAGAAGAAAAGGAAGAAGAAGATGAAAAAGAAGAAGAGGAAAAAGAAGAAGAAGATGATGAAGAAGTTGAAGAAGAAGAACAAGTAGGTAAAGAAGAAGATGGAGAAAAAGAAAAAGAAGAAGAAGAATTAGAAGAAGAAGAAGTGGAAGAAGCAGATGAAGAAGAAGAAGAAGAAGAAGAAGAGGAGTAATAATAATAATAATAAGAGGAAGATGAAGAATAAGAAGAAAAAGAAGAAGTTGGAGAAGTGGGAGAAGGAGTAGGAGAAGAAGAAGAAGAAGACGAAGAAAAAGAAGGAGAAGAAGAAGAAGAAAAAGAAGAGAAAGGGGAGAAAGAAGAAGAGGAAGAGGAAGAGAAAGAAGATGAAGAATAAAAGGAAGATTAGGAATAAGAAGAAGAAGAACAAGAAGAAAAAGAGGAAGAAGAAGAAGAAGAAGAAGAAGAAGAAGTGAAAGAAGGAGAAGAAGAAGAAGAAGGCGGAGGACAATAACAAGAAGAAGCGCAAGAAGAATAAAAGGAAGAAGAAGAAAGAGAAAAGAAAGTAGATGTAGAGAAAGAAGAGGAACTAGAGGAGAAAAAGGAAGAAGAAAAAGAATAAGAGGAAGAGCAAAAAGAGGAAGAAAAAGATGTAGAAGATAAAGAAGAAAGAAGAAGAAGAAGATGATGATGATGATCAGGAATAAGAACAAGTGGAAGATGGAGAAGAAGTATTGGACGAAGGAGAAGAAGAAGAAGAAGAAGAAGAGGAAGAAGAGAAGAAGAAGTAGAAGACAAAGAAGAAGAAGAAGAAGAAGAAGAAGAGAAAGAGGAGGAAGAAGAAGATGAAGAGGAAGATGAAAATAATGAAGATGAAAAGGAAGATGAGGAAGAAGAGGAGGAAGAAGATGAAGAAGATGAGGAAGAAGAAGAAGAAGAAGAAGGAGAGCAAGAAGCAGAAGAAGAGGAAGAGGAAGAAGAGGAAGTAGAAGAAGAGGAACATGTTGAAAGAGATGAGGAAGAAGAAGAATGAGAAGAAGAAGAAGAAGAAGAAGAAGAAGAATAGGAAGAAGATGAGAAAGATTAGGAAAAGATGGAGAAGAAGAAGAAGAAGGGGAAGAAGACAAAGAACAAGAAGAAGAGTAAGAGGAAGAATAATAAGAAGAGAAGAAGAAGAGGAAGGGGAAGAAGAAGAGTAAGAAGAAGAATAGGAAGAAGAAAAAGAAGAAGAAGACGAAGAAGGTAAAGAAGAAGGAGAAGAGAAGAAGTAGAAGTGGAAGACAAAGAAGACGAAGGAGAAGAGGAAGAAGAAGAAGAAAAAGAAGGGGAAGAAGAAGAAGAGGAATTTGATGAAGGAGAAGAGGTAGAAGAAGTAGAAGAAGAAGAGGAAGAAGAAGAACAAGAAGAACAAAAGAACAAGATGGAGACAAAGAACACGATGAAGCAGAACAAGAAGATGAGAAAGAAGAAGAAGAATTAGAAAAAGAAGATTAAGAAGAAGAAAAATAAGAAAAAGAAGAAGAAGAAGAAAAACTTGAGGAAGAAGTAGAAGAGGCAGTAGTGGTTGAAGAAGAAGAAGAAGAAGAAGAAGAAAAGAAGAACAAGAAGAAGAAGCAGGGCAAGAAAAAGAAGAAGAAGAGGAAGAACAAAAGAAAGAAGAAAAAGAGGAAGATAAAGAAGTAGTAGAAGAAGAATAAGAAGAAGAAGTAAAAGTAGTAGAAGAAGAAGAAGGACAAGGAAGAAGATGAAATAGAAGTAGAGGAAGAAGAAGATGATGAAGAAGTTGAAGAAGAAGAAGAAGTAGAAGAACAAGTAGAAGAAGAAGTAGATGTTGAAGAAGAAGGAGAATAAGAAATAGAAGAAGAAGAAGAAAAAGTAGAAAATGAAGAAAAAGAGGAAGTACAATGAGATAAACAAGAAGAAGAATAGGAAGAAAAAGAGGAAGAATAAGAAAAGAAGAAGAAGAAAAAGAAGAAGAAGAAGAGCAAGAAGAAGAAGAAGAAGAAGAAGAAGCAAAAAATGGGAAAGCAGAACAATTGAAAGAAGAGGAAGAGGAAAAAGAAATAGAAGAAGAAGAAGAAGAAGAAGAAGAAAAAGAAAAAGAAGAAGAAGAAGAGCAAAAACGAGATGAAGAAGAAGAAGAAGTAGAGGAGAAAGAGGAGCTAGAGTAGGAAACAGAAGAAGTACCAAAATAAGAAGAAGAAGAAGAAGAAGAAGAAGAAGAAAAAGAAGAAAAAGAAGAGGAAGATGAACGAGAAGAAATAGAAGTTTAAGAAGAATTCGAAGAAGAAGAAGAAGGAGAAGAAGAAGTAGAAGAAAAAGAAGAACATGAAGAGGAAGAAGATGTAGAAGAAGAAGTAGAAAAAGAAGAAGAATAAGAAAATGAAGAGAAAGAAGAAATAGTAGTAGTAGCAGTAGTAGTAGAAGAAGAAGAAGAAGAAGTAGAAGAGCTAGAAGTGGAGGAGGAGGAAGAAGAAGATGAAAAAAGAAGGTGAAGAAGAATTAGAATAAGAAGTAGAAGAAGAAGAAGAGGTAGAAGAACAGGAAGGAGAAGAAGAGTAAGAAGTTGAACAAGGTGAAGAAGAAGAAGAAGAAAGGGGAGAAGGAGAAGAGCAGGAGAAAGAATAAAAAGAAGAAGAGAAAAAGGAGGAAAAACAAGAAGAAGAGGAAGAAGAAGAAGAAGAAGAAGAAGAAGAAGAAGAAGAAGAAGAAGAAGAAGTGGAAGATAACGAAGAAGAGGAAGCAGAAAAAGAAGAAGATTAGGAAGCATAAAAAGAATAAGAACTAAAACAAGAAGGGAAAGAATAATAAGAGGAAGATGTAGGAGAAGCAGATTAAGAAGAGGAAGATGAGGCACAAGAGAAGGAAGAAGAAGAAGTAGTAGCTTGAATAAAGAAGAAGAAGAAAAATAAGGGAAAGAAGATGAAGAATCATAAGAAGAAGAAGAAGCGGAAGAGGAGGAAAAAGAAGAAGAAAAAGAAGAATAAGTGGGAAGAAGAAGAAGGTGAGGAAGATGAAGAAAAAGAAGTAGTACAAGAAGAAGATGAGGAAGAAGAAGTAGACAAAGAGATAGAAGAAGAAAAAGAAAGAAGAAATGGAATAAGAAGAAGACAAAGAAGAACAATAAGAGTAGATAGGGAGGAAGTGGAAGAAGAGGAAGAATATAAAAAGAAGAAGCAGAAAATGAGGAAGATAAAGAAGAAGAAGAAGAAGAAGAAGATGAAGTAGAAGTAGAAGAATAAGAAGAAAAAGAAGAGCAAGAAGAATAAGAGGAAGAAGAAGAAAAAGAAGAGAATGTAGAAGATGGCAAAGAAGAGAAACTAGAGGTGAAAGAGGAAGAGGAAGAAGAACAAGAGGAAGATGACGAAGAAGAAGAAGAAGAAGAAGCAAAAGAAGATGAAAGAGAAGAGGAAGAAGATAAAGAAGAAGAAGAAGAACAAGAAGAAGGAGAAGAAAAAGAAATGGATGAAGAAGATGAAGAAGAAGAGAAGAAGAAGAAGTAGAAGACAAAGATGAAGATGAAGAAGTAGAAGAAAAAGGAGTAGAAGTAGAAAAAGAAGAAAAGTACTAGTAGTAGTAGAAGAAGAAAAAGAAGATGAAGAGGAAGAAGAAGCAGAAGAAGAAGAAGAAGAAGAAGAAGAAGAAGAAGAACAAGAACTTAAGGAAGAAGAAGAAGAAGAAGAAGAAGATGGTTAAGTACAAAAAGAAGAAGAGGAAGAAGAAGGAGAAGAAGAAGAAGAAGAAAAAGAAGAATAATAATAATAAGAAAAAGTAGAATAAGAGGAAGAACAAGAACAAGAAGTTGAAGAAGAAGAAGAAGGGAAAGAAGAAGTAGAAGAAAAGGAAGAAAAAGGAAAAGAGGAAAAAGAAGAATTAGAAGAGGAAGAAGAAGAGAAAGAGGAGTAGGAGGAAGAAGAAGATGTTTAAGATGAAGAAGAGGAAGATGAGGAAGAAGAAGAATAAGAAGATGTGTAAGAATAAGAAGAATAAGAATAATGAGAAGAATTGGAGAAGAAGAGGAAGAGGAAGAAGAAAAAGGTGAGGAAAATAAGGAAAATTAGGAGAAAGAAGAAGAAGCAGAAGAGGAAGAAGAGGAAGAATAATAATAATAATAATAATAATAAGAAGGAAAAGAAGAAGAAGAAAAGAAGAAGAAAAAGGGCAAGAAGAGGAACAAGAAGGGAAAGAAGAAGAAGAAGAAGGACGAGGAAGAAGAAAAAGAAGTAAAAGTAGTAGAAGAAGAAGAAGAAGGACGAGGAAGAGGATGAAATAGAAGTAGAGGAAGAGGAAGATGATGAAGAAGTTGAAGAAGAAGAAGAAGTAGATGCTGAAGAAGAAGAAGAACAACAAATAGAAGAAGAAGAAGAAGAAGAAGAAGAAAAAGTAGAAAATGAAGAAAAAAAGGAAGTACAATTAGATAAAGAAGAAGAAGAATAGGAAGAAAAAGTGGAAGAATGACAAAAGAAGAAGAAGAAGAAAAAGAAGAAGAAGAAGAGCGAGAAGAATAAGAAGAAGAAGAAGAAGCAAAAAATGGGAAAGCAGATGAATTGAAAGAAGAGGAAGAGGAACATGAAATAGTAGAAGAAGAAGAAGAAGAAGAAGAAAAAGAAGAAGAAGTGCAAAAACGAGATGAAGAAGAAGTAGTAGAGGAGAAAGAGAAGCTAGAGTAGGAAATAGAAGGAGAAGTACCAAAATAAGAAGAAGAATAACAAGAAAAAGAAGAAAAAGAAGAGGAAGATGAACGAGAAGAAATAGAAGTTTAAGAAGAATTCGAAGAAGAAGAAGAAGGAGAAGAAGTAGAAGAAAAAGAAGAACATGAAGAGGAAGAAGATGTAGAAGAAGATGAAGAAAAAGAAGAAGAATAAGAAAATGAAGAGAAAGAAGAAATAGTAGTAGTAGTAGTAGTAGTAGTAGTGGAAGAAGAAGAAGTAGAAGAGCTGGAAGAGGAGGAGGAGATGGAGGAAGAAGAAGATGAAAAAAGAAGGTGAAGAAGAATTAGAATAAGACGTAGAAGAAGAAGAAGAGGTAGAAGAAGAACAGGAAGGAGAAGAAGAGTAAGAAGTTGAAGAAGGGGAAGAAGAAGAAGAAGAAAGGGTAGAAGGAGAAGAGCAGGAGAAAGAATAAGAAGAAGAAGAGAAAAAGGAGGAAGAAGAAGTAGAAGAGGAAGAAGAAGAAGAAGAAGAAGAAGAAGAAGTGGAAGATAACGAAGAAGAGGAAGTAGAAAAGGTAGAAGATTAGGAAGCATAAAAAGAATAAGAACTAAAAGAAGAAGGGAAAGAAGAATAAGAGGAAGAAGATGCAGGAGAAGCAGATTAAGAAGAGGAAGATGAGGCATAAGAGAAGGAAGAAGAAGAAGTAGTAGCTTGAATAAAGAAGAAGAAGAAAAAGAAGGGAAAGAAGATGAAGAATCATAAGAAGAAGAAGAAGCAGAAGAGGAGGAAAAAGAAGAAGAAAAAGAAGAATAAGTGGGAAGAAGAAGTAGGTAAGGAAGATGAAGAAAAAGAAGAAGTAGAAGAAGAAAAAGATGAGAAAGAAGAGGTAGACAAAGAGATAGAAGAAGAAAAAGAAAGAAGAAGTGGAATAAGAAGAAGATGAAGAAGAACAATAAGAGTAGATGGGGAGGAAGAAGAAGAAGAGGAAGAATACAAAAAAGAAGAAGAAGCAGAAAATGAGGAAGATAAAGAAGAAGAAGAAGAAGAAGAAGTAGAAGTAGAAGAATAAGAAGAAAAAGAAGAGCAAGAAGAATAAGAGGAAGAAGAAGAAAAAGAAGAGAATGTAGAAGAAGGTAAAGAAGAGAAACTAGAGGTGAAAGAGGAAGAGGAAGAAGAACAAGAGGAAGATGAGGAAGAAGAAGAAGAAGAAGAAGCAAAAGAAGATGAAAGAGAAGAGGAAGAAGATGAAGAAGAAGAAGAAGAAGTAGAAGAAGGAGAAGAAGAAGAAATGGATGAAGAAGATGAAGAAGAAGAGAAGAAGAAGAAGTAGAAGACAAAGATGAAGACGAAGAAGAAGAAGAAAAAGGAGTAGAAGTAGAAAAAGAAGAAAAGTACTAATTGTAGTAGAAGAAGAAAAAGAAGATGAAGAGGAAGAAGAAGAAGAAGAAGAAGAAGAATAAGAACAAGAACTTAAGGAAGAAGAAGATGAAGAAGATGGTTAAGTTGAAAAAGAAGAAGAGGAAGAAGAAGGAGAAGAAGAAGAAGAAAAAGAAGAAGAATAATAATAATAAGAAGAAGTAGAATAAGAGGAAGAACAAGAACAAGAAGGTGAAGAAGGGGAAGAAGAAGAAGAAGGGAAAGAAGAAGTAGAAGAAAAGGAAGAAGAAGGAAAATAGGAAAAAGAAGAATTAGAAGACGAAGAAGAAGAGAAAGAGGAGGAGGAGGAAGAAGAAGATGTTTAAGATGAAGAAGAGGAAGATGAGGAAGAAGAATAAGAAGATGTGGAAGAATAAGAAGAATAAGAATAATGAGAAGAATTGGAGAAGAAGAGGAAGAGGAAGAAGAAAAAGGTGAGGAAAATAAGGAAAACTATGAGAAAGAAGAAGAAGCAGAAGAGGAAGAAGAAGAAGAAGAAGAAGAATAATAATAATAATGATTAGAAGAAGAAGGAAAAGAAGAAGAAAAGAAGAAGAAAAAGGGCAAGAAGAAGAACAAGAAAGGAAAGAAGAAGAAGAAGAAGAAAAAGAAGAAAAAGAAGTAAAAGAATAAAAAGAAGAAGAAGAAGAAGAACAAGTGGGAAGAAGAAGAAGTAGATGAGGAAGATGAGGAAAAATAAGAAGAACTAGTAGAAGATGAGGATGAAGAAGAAGAGGAAGAGGAAGAAGAAGAAGAAGAGGAAGAAGAAGGGGAAGAAGATGAAGAAGAAGAGAAGAGGAGGAGGAATAGGAAGAAGAAGAGGAAGTAGAAGAAGATGAGCAAGAAGAAGAAGAGGAGCTAAGAGAAGAAGAGGAGGAAGAAGAAAAACAAGAGAAAGTAAAAGAAGAGAAAAAATAGGAACTAGAGGTGGAAGAAAAAGAGGAAGAAGAAGAAGACGAAGAGGAAGAAGAGGATGAAGAAGTAGAAGAAGAATAAGAAGAAGGAGAAGAGTAAAAAGGACTAGAAAAAGAGGATAAAGAAGAACAAGAAGAAGAATAGTAGAAGGAAAACAAGAAGTAGTAGTAGCAGAACAAGATGATGATGAAAAGGAAGAGGATCAAGAGTAAGAAGAAGAAGAAGAAGAAGAAGAAGAAGAAGATAAAGAGGAAGAAGAAGACTAAAAATGGGAAGTAGAAGGGGAAGAGAAAGAAGAAGAAGAAGAGAAAGAAGAAGGGAAGAAGAAGGAGATTATGATAATGAAGGGGAAGGAAAAGAAGAAGAAGAAGAATAGGAAGAAGAAGCGAAGGAAGAAGAGGAAGAAGTTAAAGAAGGGGAAGAAGAAAATGTAGATTAAGAAGAAGTTTGGGAAGATGATGATGAAGAAGAAGAAGAAGATGTGGAAGAAGAAGAAGAAGATGATGAAGGAAGAAAAAGAAAGAGGAAAGAAGAAAGAAGGAAGAACATAGATGGAAGAAGGAATAAAGAAGAATGGGGAAGGAAGAGATAAGTGGAACAAAGGAAGAAGGAATATGAAAGAAGGAAGGTGGAAGAAGAAGAAAAAGAAGTGAAAGAAGAGGAAGAAGAAGATGAAGATGTGGAAGAGGAAGAGGATGAGGAACAAGTAGATGAAAACAAAGTGGAAGAAGAAGATGAAAAGGAAGAAGTAGTTGAAGAAAAGAAAAAGAAGAAGTAGAAGAAGTAAGAAAAGAGGAAGATGACGAAGAAAAAGAAAACGTTGAAGAAGAAGAGGAAGAGGAGGAAGATGAAAAAGATGAAGAAGAAGTAGAAGTAGAAGAAAAAGAAGACAAAGAAGAAGAGGAAGAAGAAGAAGAAGATGGTGATGAGGAAGAAGAAGATGATGAAGAGGAAAGAAGAAAAAGAAAGAAGAAAGAAGATAGAAGAAAGTAGAAGGAAGAATTTAGATGGAAGAAGGAAGAAAGAAGAAGGATTATGGAAGATGGAAGATATAATTAAACGATGGAAGAAGAAAGATGGATGAAGGAAGAAGGAAGAAGATGGAGAAGAAGAAGAAGAAGAAAAGACAAAGAAGAGGAAGCAGAAGAGGAAGGGGTAGAGGAAGTCAAAGAAGAAAACGAAGAGGAAGTGGAGGAAGAAGATGAAGAGGAAGAAGATGAAGAAGAAGAAGATGATGAAGAAGAAGATGAAGAAGTCAAAGAGGACGTAGAAAAAAAAGAAAAAGATAAAGAAAAAGAAGATAAAGAAGCAAAACAAGAAGAAGAAGAAGAGGAAGAGGAGGAAGAAGAAGAAGAAGAAGAGGAAGAAAAAGAATAGGAAAAGGAAGAAGAAGAAGAAGAAGAAGGTACAGAAGAAGAAGAAGAAAAAGATGAAGAAGAAGAAGAAGAAGAAGATAGAGAA
>JAIUJO010000169.1:537500-566315 GCA_023846275.1 Vanilla planifolia
AAGAACAAGAAATAGAAGAAGTCAAAGATGAAGAAGAATAGGAAGTAGAAAAGAAGAACAAGAAGAAGAAGAAGAAGAAGAAGAAGAATAAGAAGAAGAGGAAGAAGAAGGACAAGAAGAAGAAGTAGAACAAAATAGAGAAGAAGAAGAAGATAATGATGAAGAACAAGGAGAAGAAGAAGTAAGTGAAGAAGAAGAAGAAGAAAAGGAACAAGAAGAAGAAGAATAAGAACAATAAGAAGGAGAACAAGAAGAATAAGAATGAGAAGAAGAGAAGAAGAAGAGGAAGTACGAGAAAATGAAGAGGAGGAGGAGGATGAAGAAGAAGAAAAAGAAGAAGAAAAAGAATAAGAATTAGAACATGATGAAGAAGAAGAAGATGAGGGAGATGTAGAAGAAGAAGAGGAACTAGTAGAAGTAGAAGAAGAAGAAAAAGAAGTAGTAGAAAAAGAAGAAAAAGAAGAAGAAGAAGAAGGAGAATAAGAAGGAGAAGAAGAAGAAGGAGAAAAAGAAAAAAATGGAGAAGAAGCAGATGAATGAGAAGGAGAAAAAGGAGAAGAAGAATAAGGAGAAGAAGAATTAGAAGTAGAAGAAGAAGATGATAATGAAGAAGAAGTAGAAGTAGAAGAAGAAAAAGAGGGAGAAGAAGAAGAAGATAAAACCAAAGAAGAAGAAGAAGGAGAAGACAAAGGAGATGATGAAGATGAAGGAGGATAAGAAGAAAAAGAAGAAGAAGAAGAAAAAGTAGAAGAATAAGAAGCAAAAAAAAAACAAGGAGGAGAAGAAGAAGAGGAAAATAAAGAATAAGAATAAGATGTAGAATATCAAAAAGTAGAAGGAGAAGAGGAAAAAGAATAAGAACAAGTAGAATAAGAAGTAGAAGAAGTAGAAGAAAAACAAAAAGAACTAGAAGAAGAAGATGAAGAAGAAGAAGAAGAGGAAGAAGATCAATGGTAAGAAGAAGAACAAGAAGAACAAGTGTAAGAAGAAGAATAACAAGAAGAAGTGGAAAAAGAAGAAGAAGAGGAAGAAGAATTATAAGTAGAAGATGAAGAAGGAGAAGAATAAGTAGAAGAAGAAGAAGAAGAAGAAGAAAAAAGGAAGAAAAGGAAGAAGTAGAACAAGCAAAAGAAGAAGAAGAAGAGCTAAAAGAAGAAGAAATAAAAGAAGAAGAAGAAAAGGAAGAAGAAGAAGAAGAAGAAGAAAAAGAAGAAAAAGAAGAAGGAGAAGAACAACGATAAGAAGGAGAAAAGGAGAAGACAGAAAAGTAGAAGAAGGAGATGTAGAAGGGGAAGGAGTAGACGAAGAAGAAGAAGAAGAAGAAGAAGAAGAAGAAGAAGAAGAAGAAGAAAAAGAAGAAGAAGAAGAAGAAAATGAAGAAGATGAAGGAGGAGAAGAAGAAGAACAACAAGAAGAAGAGGAGGAAGAAGTAGATGGAGAAGAAGAAGAAGGAGAAGAAGAAGAAAGAAAAGGTGGGGGAGAACAAGAAGAATAATAAGAAGAAGAAGAAGTAGAAAATGAAGAAGAAGAAAAAGGAGGACGAGAAGAAGAAGAAGAAGATGAAGTGAAAGAAGAAGTGGAAGAAGAGGAACAGGAAGATAAAGAAGAAGCAGAAGAATAAGAAGCAAATAATGAAGAAGAAGAAAAGAAGAAAGAGAAGAAGGAGAAGAAGTATAAGAAGAAGAAGAAGTAGAAGAGGAAGAAGTAAAAGAATAAGAAGAAGAAGAAGAAGAAGAAGAAGAAAATGAAGAAGAATAAGAAGCAGAAGAAGAAGAAGAAGAAGAAGAAGGGGAAGAAGTAGAAGAAGAAGAAGACGATGAAGAAGAAGAAAAAAAAAAGAAGAGGAATAAGAACACGAAGAAGAAGAAGAAGAAGAAGAACAAGAAGGAGAAGAAGAAGAAGAAGAAGAAGGTGGAGAGGAGGAAGAAGGAATAAGAAGAGGAAGGAAAAGAAGAAGAAGGAGAAGAAGAAGAAGAAGAATAAGAAGAAGAAGAAGAAGAAGAAGAAGTGGTAGAAGAAGAAGATGTAGAAGAAGTAGAAGAAGAAGAAGTTGTAAAAGAAGAAGTAGAAGAAGAAGAAGAAGAAGAAGAGAAAGAAGAACAAAAGAAGGAGAAGAAGAAGAAGAAGAAGAAGAAGAAGAGGGGGAAGTAGAAGAAGAAGAAGATTAGGAAGAAGATGAAGAACAAAAAGAAGAAGAAGGAGAGGGGGAAGAAGTAGAAGATGAAGGAGAAGAAGAAGAGAAAGAAGAAGAAGAAGAAGAAGAAGAAGATGAAGAAGAAGAAGAAGAAGTAGAAGAAGAAGAAGAAGAAAAGAAAGAAGAGGAAGAAGAAGAAGGAGAAGAAAAAGAAGAAGGAGAAGAAGGAGAAGTAGAAGTAAAAGAAGAATAAGATGTAGAAGAGAAAGAAGAAGAATAAGGAGAAGAAGAAGTAGTAGTAGAAGAAGAAGAAGAAGAAGAACAGTAAGAAGAAGAAGATGAGGAAGAAAAAGAAGCAAAAAAGAAGAAGAGGAAGAAGAAGCAGAAGAAGAAGAAGAAGTAGAAGTAGAAGAAGAAGAAGAAGAAGAAAAAGGAGGAGAAGAAGAAGAAACAGAGGAAGAAGGCGAAGAAGAAGAAGAAGAAGAATAAGAAGAATAAGAATAAAAAGAAGAAGAAGAACATGAAGAAGGTGAAGAAAGAGAAGAAAAAGAAGAAGAAAGAGAAGTAGAAGAAGAAAATGAAGAAGTAAAAGATGAAGAAGCAGATGAAAAGTAGAAGAAGAAGAACAATAAGAAGAAAAAGATGAAGTGGAAGAAGGCGAATAAGAAGACGCAGTGAAAGAAGAAGAAAAAGAAGAAGAAAAAGAAGAAAAAGTAGAAGAAAAAGTAGAAGAAGAAGTATAAGAAGAAGAAGAAGAGGAAGGTAAAGATGAAGTAGAAGAATAAGAAGCAAAAGAAGAAGAACAAGAACAATTAGAAGAAGAAGAAGGGGATGAAGAAGGAGAAGAAGTAGAAGAAGAAGGAGAAGAGGTAAAAGATGAAAAAGAAGAAGAAGAAGAGGAAGAAGAAGAAGAAGGATTAGAAGAATAAGAAGCAAAAGAAGAAGAAGAAGAAGATGAAGAAGAAGGAGAAGAAGAAGATGAAGAAGGAGAAGAAAGAAGAAGAAGAAGAAGATGAGGAAGAAGAAGAAGAAGAAGAGCAGTAGGAGGTGGAGGAAGAAGAAGAAGAAGATAAAGAAGAAGTCGAAGAAGAAGAAGAAGGAGAATAAGGAAAAGAAGAAGAAGAAGAAGTCGAAGAAGGTGAACCAGGAGAAGAAGGAGAAGAAGAAGATGAAGATGGAGAAAAAGAAGAAGAAGAAAAAGCAAACGAAGAAGAAGAAGAAGAAGGAGAAGGAGAAGAAGAAGAAGAAGAAGATAATGAAGAAGAAGAAAAGGAACAAGAAGAAAAGGAACAAGAAGAAGAAGTAGAAGAAGAAGAAGGTCGAGAAGAAGAAGAAGAAAAAGAAAAAGAAAAAGAAGAAGAAAAAGGAGGATGAGAAGAAGAAGAAGGAGAGAAAGCGGAACATGTAGAAGAAGAAGAAGTAGAAGTATAAGAAGAATAAAATGGAGGGGAAGAAGAACAATACGAAGAAGATGAAGAAGAAGAAGAAGAAGTAGAAGGAGAAGAAGAGGAAGAAGAAGGAGAAGAAGAACAAGAAGAAGGGGAAGAAGGAGAAGCAGGAGAACAAGAAGAAAAAGAAGAAGGATAATAATAAGAAGAAGAAGAAGAAGAAGATGATGATGATGATGATGTGGAAGAAGAAAAAGAAGAATAGGAAGATGAAGTAAAAGTGGAAGAAGAAGAGGAGGAGGAGGAGGAAGAAGAAGAAGAAGAAGAAGGGGAAGAAGAAAAAGAAGAAGAAGACGAAGAAGAAGAAGAACATGGATAAGAAGAAGGACAACAAGAAGGAGTAGAAGAACGAGAAGGAGAAGAAGATGAAGAAGAAGAAGAAGAAGAAGAATGAGAAGAGAAAGAAGAAGAAGAGGAAGAACTAGAAGAAGAAGAAGAAGAAGAAGAAGAAGAACTAGAAGAAGAAGAAGAAGAAGAAAAATAAGATGAAAGAATAAGAAGAGGATGAAGTAGAAAAAGAATAAGAATAAGAATTAGAATAAGAAGAAGATTAAAAAGATGAAGAAGAAGAAGGTGAAGAAGAAGAAAAAGAATAAGGAGAAAAAGGAGGAGAAAAAGGAGTAGAAGAAGTAGTAGAAGATGAAGAAGAAGAAGAAGAAGTAGAAAAAGAAGAAGAAGAAGAAGAAGAAGAAGTCAAAGAAGGAGGAGGAGAAAAGTAGAAAAAGATGAAAAAGAAAAAGAAGAAGAAGTAGAATAAGAAGAAGAAGAAAAGAAAGAAGACGAAGAAGAAGTAGAACAATAAGAAACAAAAGGAAAAGAAGAAGAAGAAGGGCAAGAAGAAGAAGGAGAAGAAGCAGAAGAAGTTGTAGAAGAAGAAGAAGCAGAAGAGGCAAAAGAATAAGAAGCAGAAGTAAAAGATGAGGAAGAAGAAGAAAAAAGAGGAGAAGAAGGAGAAGAAGGAGAAGAAGTAGAAGAAGAAGAAAAAGAAAAGTAGGAGAAGGAGAAGAAATAGAAGAAGAAGAGGAATAAGAAGAAGAAGAAGAAAAGGAAGAAGAAGAAGAAGAAGAAGAAGAAGGAGAAAAAGAAGAAGAAGAGAAAGAAGAAAAAGAGGAGGAAGAAGAAGAAGTAGAAGAAGGAGAATTAGGAGGAGGAGGAGGAGGAGGAGATGAAAAAGAAGAAGAAGAATATGAAGAAGATGCTGAAGGAGAAGGAGAATAAGAAGATGTAGAAGATGGGAAAGATGTTATGAACTGGAAAATTTATTTCCAAAAAAACATTTCTTTATATATACAATAAGTGATTTGGAAGATTTAAAAGTGTTATTATGAAGAATGCTTTTTTGCAAAAGTTTAAATATTTATTTATCAATAAAGATATTAATTGTTAATTACATATATCTTTACTTTATTATTTAATACTTTAAAAAGATATTTTTATATCCTTATTAATTTGATATATTTGCTATTTCACATTGTTCAAAAAGTTTATAAGAACTTTTTTAAAGTTTGTTATGCACTTAAATTTTAAAAGTTTAAGAAAATTATTTATTTTTATAATATCTCAAAATCATTTTATTTTGGTTATTTGGATGAAGTTAATTTTTATTTTCTCTCCATAAAGGAAGCTTTATAATTACACATAATAGCTAAGATTTTAATTTTTTTTCTTTTCCAATTTTTCATACTTTTAAATATATTTTTACTATATTATAATAATTGTTAAATTAGAGTTCTAACAATGATCATATAATGACAAATTACAAATTAATTAGAAAAACTTTATTTCTTTTATTTCAATAGTTGTCGTAATTATAAACTTTTTATTGAGTACAATTTATTTTTTCTGATTGTAATTTGGATAAAGTATTATTAGAATTTTATGAACATTGGTTTACGTATTTGAAATATTTAAAATTACGAATAAGGTTATGTTTAATGATTTTTTAAAATATGTTTTAATGCACAAGTAATTTAACAATGCAATATGTTTTTATACTTTCAACATCAATGTTTTAAAGTAGGGCACATATTTTTTATATTATAAATTTGATGTGGGCTACATCTAGACATTTCTCAAGGTGATTTTGTAAAATGAAAGTTTTTAATGATACAGTGTACGAACAAAGTTCAACATCATAAATGAGAGATTATGTTTATGATTTTTTTGCTTCTCTTTCCATAATTTTTTTTTATTTATGATGTATATTATTTATTTATATCTCACTTTGTTTTAATTATTTGTTTATATAAAGGAAATTAAACATTTAAAAATTAAAGGTTATTTTATAAATTCAAAATATCAAGTTATTTTAATAACTAAAATATAATAAATGTGAAATATAAACTAGCAAAAATATTTAAGATAATTAAAATATTTCTAATTTTCTAACTAACAACATAACTATCAAAAACCCCTTTCATAATAATGTGAGCTTTGGAGTTATTTTGATATAAAAAATGTAAGAGTGAAAATTAAAATTAAAAAAGAAACATTCAAATTAACAAAAATTTCAAAAGGTCTTTAAGAAAAAAAAGTTTAATAATGCATGAATAAGAAATATAATTCGTCATTATATTTCAAGGAATGTGTTTAAGAAGGAGGAAATTCTTTCTTCTTTAGACTAAGAGAGATTTATTAAGTAAATGAATGGTTCAATTTTTACTTTTTCTTATGTAATGTTTCTAATTTAGCTATAAAAAAATATAGATTACATTTTTGCTTATGAATGCAAAGAAAATTACATGATCAGATATTACATTTTTTGCTTTGATTGTAGATATATATGGAATATGATATTAGAATAGCAATTTGATGATGTAAAGCACTTGTTAACATAGACATCACCATGTAAAATAAGTGAAAATCATGCTTAATTTTATGCCCTGTTGTTTATTTATGTTGGTTGCCTAAGCATCTATGCATTAAGCATAGATTATCATGATAATTGTTAAAAAATAAAAAATCATGAAGATCAAAGTTTTATTTAATATAACCCTCATAACCTAAACATAATGGCCTTGTTTTCTTATTATATGTCACTAATAGTTAGGATCCTTAATATAATTCTTCTTCTTTCTAAGTAGAATTACTATTTGATAATATAGATTGAACATATTTACTTCTTGATTATTTGCAATAATAGACAATAAGTTTTGTGCCTTGATAAATATAGAAATGTGTAAAATATAGACTTTATTATATGTTTTTCATTTAAACTTATTGTTTGAATGTATTTTTGATGTTAGGCACTATGATTGTGCTTACAATTACTCACAAGTTTAGTTGATAACATGATATGTTATTAATGGTACTTTATTGCTAAAATCATGGGATAAAAATAATATGAAATGTAATGTGATATATGTTATACCATAGATTATGTAATAAAAAAGGTAAAGGCACTTGGAAATAAATAAAAAAATTCTAGATAATGTTGTAGTCAGCCATTTCTTTGTTTAGGGTCCACTTCTAAAGCATGGAACCATAGACTTAGCTAAGTTATAAGAGGCATTGGTTCAACCTTCAATAGAACCTAAATAGATTCCAAGGTGTGTGTCATTCTTAGTTACTAGTTAGAAAACCTTAGAGGGACTCAGTTTAAGTCACATGATGACACTCTTGATGGTGATCTAAGGAATATGTTAAGGCTTAGGAGAGGCCTTATTATTATTATGATGATTACAGTTTTCCTTAGAATCTTAAGGGTTATAATGATACTTGTGTGGATCGAGGCTGAGTTGTACTAGCTATAAGTGAAATATATAACCTAAGGATAAAAGCCAAGCCATTATGAACTCTATGGTCAACTTAGATAAGAAAGATACAAAACAAAGTGGGGCAAGATTAAATATAAGAAAAATGGGCTAAGAACATCTAGATAGCTAAATTAGGATTTAATAAGAACCCCAAGTCGTCTAGATATAATCGACTCTAAATTAATAACACTCACTATGGAGATAGAGTTGTCAAGAACCCCATACCATTGGTTAGTGTTAATTAAATGTGAATGGTTAAGCCTATAAATGGAGTGTCAATTTCATGGTATGAAATTTTATAATTTGTAGGAAGCCATTATATGAATAGCCCTAAAAAGAAACAAGTGCACATTTCATTCCACAAGAAATAGCATCGTGTGCTTTGTTGTATTGGGGACTACTTGTGGTTCATGTAGACTCTTAGAATCCTACATGGATGCCTATGTGATTATCATTACCTTGTCAAATACTGGATTACATTATTTGAAAGAAGCGACAGGGATTGTCATTATTTTTGTGTATAAAAAGTTGTATTGTATTATGGAGTAGATGTTAAGTATCTGTTTGTCATAGTGTAAAGAAATACATGTTGAATTAGTTAGTAGAAGATGATATCCTTTTGTTATTTGGAAACTAATGTCATTCATTCATGAGATTTATTCTATTGTTACATTCATAATTCATATTAGTGTATAATAATGTTATAGTATGGCTAAAAGTTTTCTTGTTGAGCCACCAAACTCTCCCATTTATATCAAGATCAAGTTGTTAAAATTTGAGTAACACTCGAGCTAAAGATTATCAGAGTTAGAGAATTAGTTGAACAATTTATGTTATTTACTTCATCATGAATAATAATAGATTTGATACTTTTTTCTCATTAATTCTATTTTATTAGATATAGAATTGTACTTGATTATGTTATTAGACTTGGTTCTTGTTAGTTATTTTTTTCTATCAGACTTTAGTAATTATTCATGATATTTCCTCAGATTAGATTAGAATTGAGTGGTTTTATTGATTTTGTAGATATTTTATTTATTTTTTGGTATTGTGGAAGACAAAAATTATTGGATTCTTAGCATAATAATATTTTTCTTGGAACTTACAAGTATAATATGATAATATGATTCTTTATAATTTGGTTGCACTCATTAATATGATAATATGATAATATGATTCTTTATAATTTGGTTGCACTCATGTTTTTTTTAAAAAATTTTAGGCTTGGTAGTGTAAGAAAATTTGAGAGTTAGGCTAAGGAAAAATGATATATATATATGTGTGTGTGTGTGTGTGTGTGTGTGTGTGTGTGTGTGTGTGTGTGTGCGTGTGTGTGTGTGTTTGTGTGTGCGTGTGTGTGTGTTTGTGTGTGTCTGTGTTTGTGTGTGTCTATGTGTGTGGGTGAGCGATTTTGGGTATATGTGTGTGTGTGTGTTTGTATGTGCTTGTATCTATGTGTATATAATTGAATCTTTTTTTTATTTATAAGAAGTAGTTATATAATCAATTGATTATAAATAATACAAGTTTATTTTTCCTATATTATAAAATGGTGAATGTTTTTATCATGATGGTCTCATGAATAATCAAATATATTTTGATGATAAAAACCTAATTAAGTGAGGTTTTAACATAATCATAAAGCTTGGATATATTTTGTCTAGATAAGTGATGAAGAGGAGCTTCAAAATGATGTCAAGAAGTTTTATAAGCTTCATCTTATGATGTTAACTCCTAACCATGATACTTTTTTTGATAGTAATAATACAAAATATTTTTGGTGAATTTGGTTGAGCAAATTTTTAAATTTTAGATAGTTAATGTGTTTCTTCATAGAAGATGTTAAAGAAAAATACAGTAAATATTAAATGTCATGAAAATCATCTTGGTTAAAGTGACAGGACATCAAAATAAATATTTTGAATAATAATATCATGATTGTCTTAAGAATCACTTTTCTTCATTTTTTTATTTTTGTTTCTATAATAATTAATTAAATTTAAAAAATAGGAAAAACTAATTCTACTAAAATTGACTAATCTAAACATATGTAACAATTTTCAGGCATGGAGCATTAATGTCGAACCTGTTCGCTACAATAATTAGGCCAAGGCATCACTCCTGAGCTTAGATAGTAGTATCCTGAATCAAGGCACTAGTCACTACATTTATGAATTAATTAATCATGTTATTGGATGTGTAGTGACTTACTCATGAACAAACTTGATAATGCTTATCATGAAATCAAGCTACTTTTAGAGCAAACAAAGTGTCTTATTAAAAGAAAAAAATAGGAGCAAATACATCTTTTGGGACTAAAGTTTAAAGCTTTTTCCTCACAAACTTCTAAATTACTATGGTCATTTGCGCTATCTAATCATGTAATTTTACAATAAAATGATCATTGCTACAATTGCCCTTTTTAAACGATAATTCTACTCATTGTCTAATCTCTCCATTAAACGATTGCATGGTCCACATTTAATATACAAGTAAAATTAAATCTTGTCATTATATCATAATTCAGAATCAGCCATTCATATGAAATCCAAATTTTTAAACCATTCTAGTTTTTTCATAAGGCCGTTTGTGTAGTTTTCATAACCAAGTGTTCCAAGTTTATTTTAATCTTGTCACTCCCACACAATGACAACTTTTTTGATAAATATTTACTAGGTTTTATAAATTTTACTTAAATAATATTAAGTTTTTAATTAAAAAACATCTATTTATTAATAACATCAAATGGTTAGTTTGTTAAACACTTTTAGCCATTAGGAAATAAATTGGGTAAATATTGATCAAAATAAATTGATGAAATTTTTGCAAAATTCTAAAGAAACATTTTAAGTAATGATATTGAAGGCATTAATAGCTAGTGCTCATTGTTTCCCCTATATACTGTGTCCTTCTTCACAAATTCATTATTCCTTCTTAAAAACATCAAAGATCTCATTTCCTCTTTTTGAAAAACTAGTTTTAGATATTTGTTTAAGCTTATTGCAAAATTTTTTAAACATTTCCTTAAAATATTTTTGTAAGAAACAAATTTTATTTTTCTAATAATTCAGCCATTCTCTTATTGAACTACTCTTGACATGATGAGAAGAGATCATTTGCTTAAGATGAATGTACAAAACTCAAATGAACTAAACTGAGTTAATTAAAAGGAAGGAACTTAATGAAGCATAAGCAAAAATAGTTGATATTTGAAATGAAGAGTTAATAACATGGAGAATATATGGCAAGCTTGAATAATAAACATAGAAAAATAATTGTAAACATGGAGAAATTTTTTGTTTTTAAAATCATAAAAAGGTTTATTTTGACACAAGTCTGAAAAAGAACTTCACAAACAAACATCAAAGTGACAATGAGGTGGTAGCATTTTTCAAGTTTGTTTTAGCATGGTGACACTTTCAACATGACTCTAGGAACACCTTGTAGTAAATATGATCCTCTTCCTTATTGGGTATATGTCATGTGTGCATTAGCCTCATGTTTTTTCTTTTATGTTGAATGTGGAAATCTTTTTTATCCTCACTAATCATGATAGCACTAATCTCTTTTTTAAAGTGTAAACAAACGGTCATGTTTGATGATGATGTCTCTAAAAAGCTTGCCCCCTTCAAACTCACTCAAATAGGTAACATTTTCAATTGGAAGACCAAACATGGAATTTCAAAGAATAAGAATTCAAAACAATTGGCATCTTTGAATCTATCACAAAGTGGTAAGCATGTGCTCCTAATATTTTCACTGAAATTGGAAAATATTTCATGTTGGATGTAGAATATTTGGATTACTATTATCTTTCAAATGACGGTCCTCAAATGGTTCCAAATTTTTAGCTCAATACTAAACCTTTGTAAGCTTTAGTGTAGATCTCATTAAAGCACATTCCAATAACCATGGTCAATAAGTAGGCTCTATTCTCAATCATGTCAATAGTTAGCAAGTCTTTAAAAGAAATGCAACCCTATGGGGCTCTGGTCTTCATTTTGGTCAAACTTTCTAAAAGACTTCCTTTATGTATTGGAATCTCCAGAAAGACTAAGTGCAATAATGGATTACTTAAAAAAAGTTAACTAATGAAAATTTTCCCAATTATTATTGAAGAAACTGTAAGCAAGGATTCTCAATGGTCTATAGGCAAGAAAAAAGCTCTAAACCCTTATGTGTAAGACATGAAGAAGATATGACAATTCCAATTAATGAAGTAATAAGTTATATGAAACTTCAAACTTTGGTAGGCATCAATGTAGAAAACAATATCAACACCCACTACATCACACAACATCAACAGAATAAAAAAAACATAATTGTGCTATGAATAATCTATTCAATGACTACATGATCAATTTTGACTAGCAATTCTAAAGTAAGAGTAAAAAATATCAATCTAATTTGAAACTTACGAAGGACATGTAGCTTAAACATCAAGTAGACGTTGAATCTCTTAAACTCTCGAATAAAGATCTCTAAGAAAAAGTAAAGGCTCTTGAGCTCTTTAAGTTAGACTCGAATAGCTTCACAGTGGTTAATAGTAACAAGTCAATAAGAAAAGTCACTAAATGGAATGTTAAAAAGATCATTTATTTAAAAATGACTAGAGGAATCTTTCAAGAATCTCAAAATATAAGCATTGTAGATTGTAATTGATAATGTCCTCCTTTTCAATGTAAAGGATGTAGTTAGTTTGTAGCCGCTTGATGCTTAATAACATGATTAGATTACACAAAATTAAGTTAATTGCGATGATGGAATGCTTTGCAAGTAATATAGAAATGGACATTTTTTATAGGAGAGTAAATTTTTACTATTGTGAGGCAACATTTCTAACAAAGCATATGTGTTTTCGTTACAATACTTACAATGTTAAAAATTGAAAATTAGGAATATTTTCTTCACTTGGTGATGCATAAATGATGTGTTACCATTTTGTGTATGCCAACAACTCTTTTATTAATTGAATAGATATTTGGTGCTATCTATCAGACTTTGGTAATTATTCATGATATTTCCTCAGATTAGATTAGAATTGAGTGGTTTTATTGATTTTGTAGATATTTTATTTATTTTTTGGTATTGTGGAAGACAAAAATTATTGGATTCTTAGCATAATAATATTTTTCTTGGAACTTACAAGTATAATATGATAATATGATTCTTTATAATTTGGTTGCACTCATTAATATGATAATATGATAATATGATTCTTTATAATTTGGTTGCACTCATGTTTTTTTTAAAAAATTTTAGGCTTGGTAGTGTAAGAAAATTTGAGAGTTAGGCTAAGGAAAAATGATATATATATGTGTGTGTGTGTGTGTGTGTGTCTGTGTGTGTGTGTGTGTGTGTGTGCGTGTGTGTGTGTGTGTGTGTGTGCGTGTGTGTGTGTTTGTGTGTGTCTGTGTTTGTGTGTGTCTATGTGTGTGGGTGAGCGATTTTGGGTATATGTGTGTGTGTGTGTTTGTATGTGCTTGTATCTATGTGTATATAATTGAATCTTTTTTTTATTTATAAGAAGTAGTTATATAATCAATTGATTATAAATAATACAAGTTTATTTTACTTTTAAAAGTTTATTTTTCCTATATTATAAAATGGTGAATGTTTTTATCATGATGGTCTCATGAATAATCAAATATATTTTGATGATAAAAACCTAATTAAGTGAGGTTTTAACATAATCATAAAGCTTGGATATATTTTGTCTAGATAAGTGATGAAGAGGAGCTTCAAAATGATGTCAAGAAGTTTTATAAGCTTCATCTTATGATGTTAACTCCTAACCATGATACTTTTTTTGATAGTAATAATACAAAATATTTTTGGTGAATTTGGTTGAGCAAATTTTTAAATTTTAGATAGTTAATGTGTTTCTTCATAGAAGATGTTAAAGAAAAATACAGTAAATATTAAATGTCATGAAAATCATCTTGGTTAAAGTGACAGGACATCAAAATAAATATTTTGAATAATAATATCATGATTGTCTTAAGAATCACTTTTCTTCATTTTTTTATTTTTGTTTCTATAATAATTAATTAAATTTAAAAAATAGGAAAAACTAATTCTACTAAAATTGACTAATCTAAACATATGTAACAATTTTCAGGCATGGAGCATTAATGTCGAACCTGTTCGCTACAATAATTAGGCCAAGGCATCACTCCTGAGCTTAGATAGTAGTATCCTGAATCAAGGCACTAGTCACTACATTTATGAATTAATTAATCATGTTATTGGATGTGTAGTGACTTACTCATGAACAAACTTGATAATGCTTATCATGAAATCAAGCTACTTTTAGAGCAAACAAAGTGTCTTATTAAAAGAAAAAAATAGGAGCAAATACATCTTTTGGGACTAAAGTTTAAAGCTTTTTCCTCACAAACTTCTAAATTACTATGGTCATTTGCGCTATCTAATCATGTAATTTTACAATAAAATGATCATTGCTACAATTGCCCTTTTTAAACGATAATTCTACTCATTGTCTAATCTCTCCATTAAACGATTGCATGGTCCACATTTAATATACAAGTAAAATTAAATCTTGTCATTATATCATAATTCAGAATCAGCCATTCATATGAAATCCAAATTTTTAAACCATTCTAGTTTTTTCATAAGGCCGTTTGTGTAGTTTTCATAACCAAGTGTTCCAAGTTTATTTTAATCTTGTCACTCCCACACAATGACAACTTTTTTGATAAATATTTACTAGGTTTTATAAATTTTACTTAAATAATATTAAGTTTTTAATTAAAAAACATCTATTTATTAATAACATCAAATGGTTAGTTTGTTAAACACTTTTAGCCATTAGGAAATAAATTGGGTAAATATTGATCAAAATAAATTGATGAAATTTTTGCAAAATTCTAAAGAAACATTTTAAGTAATGATATTGAAGGCATTAATAGCTAGTGCTCATTGTTTCCCCTATATACTGTGTCCTTCTTCACAAATTCATTATTCCTTCTTAAAAACATCAAAGATCTCATTTCCTCTTTTTGAAAAACTAGTTTTAGATATTTGTTTAAGCTTATTGCAAAATTTTTTAAACATTTCCTTAAAATATTTTTGTAAGAAACAAATTTTATTTTTCTAATAATTCAGCCATTCTCTTATTGAACTACTCTTGACATGATGAGAAGAGATCATTTGCTTAAGATGAATGTACAAAACTCAAATGAACTAAACTGAGTTAATTAAAAGGAAGGAACTTAATGAAGCATAAGCAAAAATAGTTGATATTTGAAATGAAGAGTTAATAACATGGAGAATATATGGCAAGCTTGAATAATAAACATAGAAAAATAATTGTAAACATGGAGAAATTTTTTGTTTTTAAAATCATAAAAAGGTTTATTTTGACACAAGTCTGAAAAAGAACTTCACAAACAAACATCAAAGTGACAATGAGGTGGTAGCATTTTTCAAGTTTGTTTTAGCATGGTGACACTTTCAACATGACTCTAGGAACACCTTGTAGTAAATATGATCCTCTTCCTTATTGGGTATATGTCATGTGTGCATTAGCCTCATGTTTTTTCTTTTATGTTGAATGTGGAAATCTTTTTTATCCTCACTAATCATGATAGCACTAATCTCTTTTTTAAAGTGTAAACAAACGGTCATGTTTGATGATGATGTCTCTAAAAAGCTTGCCCCCTTCAAACTCACTCAAATAGGTAACATTTTCAATTGGAAGACCAAACATGGAATTTCAAAGAATAAGAATTCAAAACAATTGGCATCTTTGAATCTATCACAAAGTGGTAAGCATGTGCTCCTAATATTTTCACTGAAATTGGAAAATATTTCATGTTGGATGTAGAATATTTGGATTACTATTATCTTTCAAATGACGGTCCTCAAATGGTTCCAAATTTTTAGCTCAATACTAAACCTTTGTAAGCTTTAGTGTAGATCTCATTAAAGCACATTCCAATAACCATGGTCAATAAGTAGGCTCTATTCTCAATCATGTCAATAGTTAGCAAGTCTTTAAAAGAAATGCAACCCTATGGGGCTCTGCTCTTCATTTTGGTCAAACTTTCTAAAAGACTTCCTTTATGTATTGGAATCTCCAGAAAGACTAAGTGCAATAATGGATTACTTAAAAAAAGTTAACTAATGAAAATTTTCCCAATTATTATTGAAGAAACTGTAAGCAAGGATTCTCAATGGTCTATAGGCAAGAAAAAAGCTCTAAACCCTTATGTGTAAGACATGAAGAAGATATGACAATTCCAATTAATGAAGTAATAAGTTATATGAAACTTCAAACTTTGGTAGGCATCAATGTAGAAAACAATATCAACACCCACTACATCACACAACATCAACAGAATAAAAAAAACATAATTGTGCTATGAATAATCTATTCAATGACTACATGATCAATTTTGACTAGCAATTCTAAAGTAAGAGTAAAAAATATCAATCTAATTTGAAACTTACGAAGGACATGTAGCTTAAACATCAAGTAGACGTTGAATCTCTTAAACTCTCGAATACAGATCTCTAAGAAAAAGTAAAGGCTCTTGAGCTCCTTAAGTTAGACTCGAATAGCTTCACAGTGGTTAATAGTAACAAGTCAATAAGAAAAGTCACTAAATGGAATGTTAAAAAGATCATTTATTTAAAAATGACTAGAGGAATCTTTCAAGAATCTCAAAATATAAGCATTGTAGATTGTAATTGATAATGTCCTCCTTTTCAATGCAAAGGATGTAGTTAGTTTGTAGCCGCTTGATGCTTAATAACATGATTAGATTACACAAAATTAAGTTAATTGCGATGATGGAATGCTTTGCAAGTAATATAGAAATGGACATTTTTTATAGGAGAGTAAATTTTTACTATTGTGAGGCAACATTTCTAACAAAGCATATGTGTTTTCGTTACAATACTTACAATGTTAAAAATTGAAAATTAGGAATATTTTCTTCACTTGGTGATGCATAAATGATGTGTTACCATTTTGTGTATGCCAACAACTCTTTTATTAATTGAATAGATATTTGGTGCTATCTATCAGACTTTAGTAATTATTCATGATATTTCCTCAGATTAGATTAGAATTGAGTGGTTTTATTGATTTTGTAGATATTTTATTTATTTTTTGGTATTGTGGAAGACAAAAATTATTGGATTCTTAGCATAATAATATTTTTCTTGGAACTTACAAGTATAATATGATAATATGATTCTTTATAATTTGGTTGCACTCATTAATATGATAATATGATAATATGATTCTTTATAATTTGGTTGCACTCATGTTTTTTTTAAAAAATTTTAGGCTTGGTAGTGTAAGAAAATTTGAGAGTTAGGCTAAGGAAAAATGATATATATATATGTGTGTGTGTGTGTGTGTGTGTGTGTGTGTGTGTGTGCGTGTGTGTGTGTGTGTGTGTGCGTGTGTGTGTGTTTGTGTGTGTCTGTGTTTGTGTGTGTCTATGTGTGTGGGTGAGCGATTTTGGGTATATGTGTGTGTGTGTGTTTGTATGTGCTTGTATCTATGTGTATATAATTGAATCTTTTTTTTATTTATAAGAAATAGTTATATAATCAATTGATTATAAATAATACAAGTTTATTTTACTTTTAAAAGTTTATTTTTCCTATATTATAAAATGGTGAATGTTTTTATCATGATGGTCTCATGAATAATCAAATATATTTTGATGATAAAAACCTAATTAAGTGAGGTTTTAACATAATCATAAAGCTTGGATATATTTTGTCTAGATAAGTGATGAAGAGGAGCTTCAAAATGATGTCAAGAAGTTTTATAAGCTTCATCTTATGATGTTAACTCCTAACCATGATACTTTTTTTGATAGTAATAATACAAAATATTTTTGGTGAATTTGGTTGAGCAAATTTTTAAATTTTAGATAGTTAATGTGTTTCTTCATAGAAGATGTTAAAGAAAAATACAGTAAATATTAAATGTCATGAAAATCATCTTGGTTAAAGTGACAGGACATCAAAATAAATATTTTGAATAATAATATCATGATTGTCTTAAGAATCACTTTTCTTCATTTTTTTATTTTTGTTTCTATAATAATTAATTAAATTTAAAAAATAGGAAAAACTAATTCTACTAAAATTGACTAATCTAAACATATGTAACAATTTTCAGGCATGGAGCATTAATGTCGAACCTGTTCGCTACAATAATTAGGCCAAGGCATCACTCCTGAGCTTAGATAGTAGTATCCTGAATCAAGGCACTAGTCACTACATTTATGAATTAATTAATCATGTTATTGGATGTGTAGTGACTTACTCATGAACAAACTTGATAATGCTTATCATGAAATCAAGCTACTTTTAGAGCAAACAAAGTGTCTTATTAAAAGAAAAAAATAGGAGCAAATACATCTTTTGGGACTAAAGTTTAAAGCTTTTTCCTCACAAACTTCTAAATTACTATGGTCATTTGCGCTATCTAATCATGTAATTTTACAATAAAATGATCATTGCTACAATTGCCCTTTTTAAACGATAATTCTACTCATTGTCTAATCTCTCCATTAAACGATTGCATGGTCCACATTTAATATACAAGTAAAATTAAATCTTGTCATTATATCATAATTCAGAATCAGCCATTCATATGAAATCCAAATTTTTAAACCATTCTAGTTTTTTCATAAGGCCGTTTGTGTAGTTTTCATAACCAAGTGTTCCAAGTTTATTTTAATCTTGTCACTCCCACACAATGACAACTTTTTTGATAAATATTTACTAGGTTTTATAAATTTTACTTAAATAATATTAAGTTTTTAATTAAAAAACATCTATTTATTAATAACATCAAATGGTTAGTTTGTTAAACACTTTTAGCCATTAGGAAATAAATTGGGTAAATATTGATCAAAATAAATTGATGAAATTTTTGCAAAATTCTAAAGAAACATTTTAAGTAATGATATTGAAGGCATTAATAGCTAGTGCTCATTGTTTCCCCTATATACTGTGTCCTTCTTCACAAATTCATTATTCCTTCTTAAAAACATCAAAGATCTCATTTCCTCTTTTTGAAAAACTAGTTTTAGATATTTGTTTAAGCTTATTGCAAAATTTTTTAAACATTTCCTTAAAATATTTTTGTAAGAAACAAATTTTATTTTTCTAATAATTCAGCCATTCTCTTATTGAACTACTCTTGACATGATGAGAAGAGATCATTTGCTTAAGATGAATGTACAAAACTCAAATGAACTAAACTGAGTTAATTAAAAGGAAGGAACTTAATGAAGCATAAGCAAAAATAGTTGATATTTGAAATGAAGAGTTAATAACATGGAGAATATATGGCAAGCTTGAATAATAAACATAGAAAAATAATTGTAAACATGGAGAAATTTTTTGTTTTTAAAATCATAAAAAGGTTTATTTTGACACAAGTCTGAAAAAGAACTTCACAAACAAACATCAAAGTGACAATGAGGTGGTAGCATTTTTCAAGTTTGTTTTAGCATGGTGACACTTTCAACATGACTCTAGGAACACCTTGTAGTAAATATGATCCTCTTCCTTATTGGGTATATGTCATGTGTGCATTAGCCTCATGTTTTTTCTTTTATGTTGAATGTGGAAATCTTTTTTATCCTCACTAATCATGATAGCACTAATCTCTTTTTTAAAGTGTAAACAAACGGTCATGTTTGATGATGATGTCTCTAAAAAGCTTGCCCCCTTCAAACTCACTCAAATAGGTAACATTTTCAATTGGAAGACCAAACATGGAATTTCAAAGAATAAGAATTCAAAACAATTGGCATCTTTGAATCTATCACAAAGTGGTAAGCATGTGCTCCTAATATTTTCACTGAAATTGGAAAATATTTCATGTTGGATGTAGAATATTTGGATTACTATTATCTTTCAAATGACGGTCCTCAAATGGTTCCAAATTTTTAGCTCAATACTAAACCTTTGTAAGCTTTAGTGTAGATCTCATTAAAGCACATTCCAATAACCATGGTCAATAAGTAGGCTCTATTCTCAATCATGTCAATAGTTAGCAAGTCTTTAAAAGAAATGCAACCCTATGGGGCTCTGGTCTTCATTTTGGTCAAACTTTCTAAAAGACTTCCTTTATGTATTGGAATCTCCAGAAAGACTAAGTGCAATAATGGATTACTTAAAAAAAGTTAACTAATGAAAATTTTCCCAATTATTATTGAAGAAACTGTAAGCAAGGATTCTCAATGGTCTATAGGCAAGAAAAAAGCTCTAAACCCTTATGTGTAAGACATGAAGAAGATATGACAATTCCAATTAATGAAGTAATAAGTTATATGAAACTTCAAACTTTGGTAGGCATCAATGTAGAAAACAATATCAACACCCACTACATCACACAACATCAACAGAATAAAAAAAACATAATTGTGCTATGAATAATCTATTCAATGACTACATGATCAATTTTGACTAGCAATTCTAAAGTAAGAGTAAAAAATATCAATCTAATTTGAAACTTACGAAGGACATGTAGCTTAAACATCAAGTAGACGTTGAATCTCTTAAACTCTCGAATACAGATCTCTAAGAAAAAGTAAAGGCTCTTGAGCTCCTTAAGTTAGACTCGAATAGCTTCACAGTGGTTAATAGTAACAAGTCAATAAGAAAAGTCACTAAATGGAATGTTAAAAAGATCATTTATTTAAAAATGACTAGAGGAATCTTTCAAGAATCTCAAAATATAAGCATTGTAGATTGTAATTGATAATGTCCTCCTTTTCAATGCAAAGGATGTAGTTAGTTTGTAGCCGCTTGATGCTTAATAACATGATTAGATTACACAAAATTAAGTTAATTGCGATGATGGAATGCTTTGCAAGTAATATAGAAATGGACATTTTTTATAGGAGAGTAAATTTTTACTATTGTGAGGCAACATTTCTAACAAAGCATATGTGTTTTCGTTACAATACTTACAATGTTAAAAATTGAAAATTAGGAATATTTTCTTCACTTGGTGATGCATAAATGATGTGTTACCATTTTGTGTATGCCAACAACTCTTTTATTAATTGAATAGATATTTGGTGCTATCTATCAGACTTTAGTAATTATTCATGATATTTCCTCAGATTAGATTAGAATTGAGTGGTTTTATTGATTTTGTAGATATTTTATTTATTTTTTGGTATTGTGGAAGACAAAAATTATTGGATTCTTAGCATAATAATATTTTTCTTGGAACTTACAAGTATAATATGATAATATGATTCTTTATAATTTGGTTGCACTCATTAATATGATAATATGATAATATGATTCTTTATAATTTGGTTGCACTCATGTTTTTTTTAAAAAATTTTAGGCTTGGTAGTGTAAGAAAATTTGAGAGTTAGGCTAAGGAAAAATGATATATATATATGTGTGTGTGTGTGTGTGTGTGTGTGTGTGTGTGTGTGTGCGTGTGTGTGTGTGTGTGTGTGCGTGTGTGTGTGTTTGTGTGTGTCTGTGTTTGTGTGTGTCTATGTGTGTGGGTGAGCGATTTTGGGTATATGTGTGTGTGTGTGTTTGTATGTGCTTGTATCTATGTGTATATAATTGAATCTTTTTTTTATTTATAAGAAATAGTTATATAATCAATTGATTATAAATAATACAAGTTTATTTTACTTTTAAAAGTTTATTTTTCCTATATTATAAAATGGTGAATGTTTTTATCATGATGGTCTCATGAATAATCAAATATATTTTGATGATAAAAACCTAATTAAGTGAGGTTTTAACATAATCATAAAGCTTGGATATATTTTGTCTAGATAAGTGATGAAGAGGAGCTTCAAAATGATGTCAAGAAGTTTTATAAGCTTCATCTTATGATGTTAACTCCTAACCATGATACTTTTTTTGATAGTAATAATACAAAATATTTTTGGTGAATTTGGTTGAGCAAATTTTTAAATTTTAGATAGTTAATGTGTTTCTTCATAGAAGATGTTAAAGAAAAATACAGTAAATATTAAATGTCATGAAAATCATCTTGGTTAAAGTGACAGGACATCAAAATAAATATTTTGAATAATAATATCATGATTGTCTTAAGAATCACTTTTCTTCATTTTTTTATTTTTGTTTCTATAATAATTAATTAAATTTAAAAAATAGGAAAAACTAATTCTACTAAAATTGACTAATCTAAACATATGTAACAATTTTCAGGCATGGAGCATTAATGTCGAACCTGTTCGCTACAATAATTAGGCCAAGGCATCACTCCTGAGCTTAGATAGTAGTATCCTGAATCAAGGCACTAGTCACTACATTTATGAATTAATTAATCATGTTATTGGATGTGTAGTGACTTACTCATGAACAAACTTGATAATGCTTATCATGAAATCAAGCTACTTTTAGAGCAAACAAAGTGTCTTATTAAAAGAAAAAAATAGGAGCAAATACATCTTTTGGGACTAAAGTTTAAAGCTTTTTCCTCACAAACTTCTAAATTACTATGGTCATTTGCGCTATCTAATCATGTAATTTTACAATAAAATGATCATTGCTACAATTGCCCTTTTTAAACGATAATTCTACTCATTGTCTAATCTCTCCATTAAACGATTGCATGGTCCACATTTAATATACAAGTAAAATTAAATCTTGTCATTATATCATAATTCAGAATCAGCCATTCATATGAAATCCAAATTTTTAAACCATTCTAGTTTTTTCATAAGGCCGTTTGTGTAGTTTTCATAACCAAGTGTTCCAAGTTTATTTTAATCTTGTCACTCCCACACAATGACAACTTTTTTGATAAATATTTACTAGGTTTTATAAATTTTACTTAAATAATATTAAGTTTTTAATTAAAAAACATCTATTTATTAATAACATCAAATGGTTAGTTTGTTAAACACTTTTAGCCATTAGGAAATAAATTGGGTAAATATTGATCAAAATAAATTGATGAAATTTTTGCAAAATTCTAAAGAAACATTTTAAGTAATGATATTGAAGGCATTAATAGCTAGTGCTCATTGTTTCCCCTATATACTGTGTCCTTCTTCACAAATTCATTATTCCTTCTTAAAAACATCAAAGATCTCATTTCCTCTTTTTGAAAAACTAGTTTTAGATATTTGTTTAAGCTTATTGCAAAATTTTTTAAACATTTCCTTAAAATATTTTTGTAAGAAACAAATTTTATTTTTCTAATAATTCAGCCATTCTCTTATTGAACTACTCTTGACATGATGAGAAGAGATCATTTGCTTAAGATGAATGTACAAAACTCAAATGAACTAAACTGAGTTAATTAAAAGGAAGGAACTTAATGAAGCATAAGCAAAAATAGTTGATATTTGAAATGAAGAGTTAATAACATGGAGAATATATGGCAAGCTTGAATAATAAACATAGAAAAATAATTGTAAACATGGAGAAATTTTTTGTTTTTAAAATCATAAAAAGGTTTATTTTGACACAAGTCTGAAAAAGAACTTCACAAACAAACATCAAAGTGACAATGAGGTGGTAGCATTTTTCAAGTTTGTTTTAGCATGGTGACACTTTCAACATGACTCTAGGAACACCTTGTAGTAAATATGATCCTCTTCCTTATTGGGTATATGTCATGTGTGCATTAGCCTCATGTTTTTTCTTTTATGTTGAATGTGGAAATCTTTTTTATCCTCACTAATCATGATAGCACTAATCTCTTTTTTAAAGTGTAAACAAACGGTCATGTTTGATGATGATGTCTCTAAAAAGCTTGCCCCCTTCAAACTCACTCAAATAGGTAACATTTTCAATTGGAAGACCAAACATGGAATTTCAAAGAATAAGAATTCAAAACAATTGGAATCTTTGAATCTATCACAAAGTGGTAAGCATGTGCTCCTAATATTTTCACTGAAATTGGAAAATATTTCATGTTGGATGTAGAATATTTGGATTACTATTATCTTTCAAATGACGGTCCTCAAATGGTTCCAAATTTTTAGCTCAATACTAAACCTTTGTAAGCTTTAGTGTAGATCTCATTAAAGCACATTCCAATAACCATGGTCAATAAGTAGGCTCTATTCTCAATCATGTCAATAGTTAGCAAGTCTTTAAAAGAAATGCAACCCTATGGGGCTCTGGTCTTCATTTTGGTCAAACTTTCTAAAAGACTTCCTTTATGTATTGGAATCTCCAGAAAGACTAAGTGCAATAATGGATTACTTAAAAAAAGTTAACTAATGAAAATTTTCCCAATTATTATTGAAGAAACTGTAAGCAAGGATTCTCAATGGTCTATAGGCAAGAAAAAAGCTCTAAACCCTTATGTGTAAGACATGAAGAAGATATGACAATTCCAATTAATGAAGTAATAAGTTATATGAAACTTCAAACTTTGGTAGGCATCAATGTAGAAAACAATATCAACACCCACTACATCACACAACATCAACAGAATAAAAAAAACATAATTGTGCTATGAATAATCTATTCAATGACTACATGATCAATTTTGACTAGCAATTCTAAAGTAAGAGTAAAAAATATCAATCTAATTTGAAACTTACGAAGGACATGTAGCTTAAACATCAAGTAGACGTTGAATCTCTTAAACTCTCGAATACAGATCTCTAAGAAAAAGTAAAGGCTCTTGAGCTCCTTAAGTTAGACTCGAATAGCTTCACAGTGGTTAATAGTAACAAGTCAATAAGAAAAGTCACTAAATGGAATGTTAAAAAGATCATTTATTTAAAAATGACTAGAGGAATCTTTCAAGAATCTCAAAATATAAGCATTGTAGATTGTAATTGATAATGTCCTCCTTTTCAATGCAAAGGATGTAGTTAGTTTGTAGCCGCTTGATGCTTAATAACATGATTAGATTACACAAAATTAAGTTAATTGCGATGATGGAATGCTTTGCAAGTAATATAGAAATGGACATTTTTTATAGGAGAGTAAATTTTTACTATTGTGAGGCAACATTTCTAACAAAGCATATGTGTTTTCGTTACAATACTTACAATGTTAAAAATTGAAAATTAGGAATATTTTCTTCACTTGGTGATGCATAAATGATGTGTTACCATTTTGTGTATGCCAACAACTCTTTTATTAATTGAATAGATATTTGGTGCTATCTATCAGACTTTAGTAATTATTCATGATATTTCCTCAGATTAGATTAGAATTGAGTGGTTTTATTGATTTTGTAGATATTTTATTTATTTTTTGGTATTGTGGAAGACAAAAATTATTGGATTCTTAGCATAATAATATTTTTCTTGGAACTTACAAGTATAATATGATAATATGATTCTTTATAATTTGGTTGCACTCATTAATATGATAATATGATAATATGATTCTTTATAATTTGGTTGCACTCATGTTTTTTTTAAAAAATTTTAGGCTTGGTAGTGTAAGAAAATTTGAGAGTTAGGCTAAGGAAAAATGATATATATATATGTGTGTGTGTGTGTGTGTGTGTGTGTGTGTGTGTGTGTGCGTGTGTGTGTGTGTGTGTGTGCGTGTGTGTGTGTTTGTGTGTGTCTGTGTTTGTGTGTGTCTATGTGTGTGGGTGAGCGATTTTGGGTATATGTGTGTGTGTGTGTTTGTATGTGCTTGTATCTATGTGTATATAATTGAATCTTTTTTTTATTTATAAGAAATAGTTATATAATCAATTGATTATAAATAATACAAGTTTATTTTACTTTTAAAAGTTTATTTTTCCTATATTATAAAATGGTGAATGTTTTTATCATGATGGTCTCATGAATAATCAAATATATTTTGATGATAAAAACCTAATTAAGTGAGGTTTTAACATAATCATAAAGCTTGGATATATTTTGTCTAGATAAGTGATGAAGAGGAGCTTCAAAATGATGTCAAGAAGTTTTATAAGCTTCATCTTATGATGTTAACTCCTAACCATGATACTTTTTTTGATAGTAATAATACAAAATATTTTTGGTGAATTTGGTTGAGCAAATTTTTAAATTTTAGATAGTTAATGTGTTTCTTCATAGAAGATGTTAAAGAAAAATACAGTAAATATTAAATGTCATGAAAATCATCTTGGTTAAAGTGACAGGACATCAAAATAAATATTTTGAATAATAATATCATGATTGTCTTAAGAATCACTTTTCTTCATTTTTTTATTTTTGTTTCTATAATAATTAATTAAATTTAAAAAATAGGAAAAACTAATTCTACTAAAATTGACTAATCTAAACATATGTAACAATTTTCAGGCATGGAGCATTAATGTCGAACCTGTTCGCTACAATAATTAGGCCAAGGCATCACTCCTGAGCTTAGATAGTAGTATCCTGAATCAAGGCACTAGTCACTACATTTATGAATTAATTAATCATGTTATTGGATGTGTAGTGACTTACTCATGAACAAACTTGATAATGCTTATCATGAAATCAAGCTACTTTTAGAGCAAACAAAGTGTCTTATTAAAAGAAAAAAATAGGAGCAAATACATCTTTTGGGACTAAAGTTTAAAGCTTTTTCCTCACAAACTTCTAAATTACTATGGTCATTTGCGCTATCTAATCATGTAATTTTACAATAAAATGATCATTGCTACAATTGCCCTTTTTAAACGATAATTCTACTCATTGTCTAATCTCTCCATTAAACGATTGCATGGTCCACATTTAATATACAAGTAAAATTAAATCTTGTCATTATATCATAATTCAGAATCAGCCATTCATATGAAATCCAAATTTTTAAACCATTCTAGTTTTTTCATAAGGCCGTTTGTGTAGTTTTCATAACCAAGTGTTCCAAGTTTATTTTAATCTTGTCACTCCCACACAATGACAACTTTTTTGATAAATATTTACTAGGTTTTATAAATTTTACTTAAATAATATTAAGTTTTTAATTAAAAAACATCTATTTATTAATAACATCAAATGGTTAGTTTGTTAAACACTTTTAGCCATTAGGAAATAAATTGGGTAAATATTGATCAAAATAAATTGATGAAATTTTTGCAAAATTCTAAAGAAACATTTTAAGTAATGATATTGAAGGCATTAATAGCTAGTGCTCATTGTTTCCCCTATATACTGTGTCCTTCTTCACAAATTCATTATTCCTTCTTAAAAACATCAAAGATCTCATTTCCTCTTTTTGAAAAACTAGTTTTAGATATTTGTTTAAGCTTATTGCAAAATTTTTTAAACATTTCCTTAAAATATTTTTGTAAGAAACAAATTTTATTTTTCTAATAATTCAGCCATTCTCTTATTGAACTACTCTTGACATGATGAGAAGAGATCATTTGCTTAAGATGAATGTACAAAACTCAAATGAACTAAACTGAGTTAATTAAAAGGAAGGAACTTAATGAAGCATAAGCAAAAATAGTTGATATTTGAAATGAAGAGTTAATAACATGGAGAATATATGGCAAGCTTGAATAATAAACATAGAAAAATAATTGTAAACATGGAGAAATTTTTTGTTTTTAAAATCATAAAAAGGTTTATTTTGACACAAGTCTGAAAAAGAACTTCACAAACAAACATCAAAGTGACAATGAGGTGGTAGCATTTTTCAAGTTTGTTTTAGCATGGTGACACTTTCAACATGACTCTAGGAACACCTTGTAGTAAATATGATCCTCTTCCTTATTGGGTATATGTCATGTGTGCATTAGCCTCATGTTTTTTCTTTTATGTTGAATGTGGAAATCTTTTTTATCCTCACTAATCATGATAGCACTAATCTCTTTTTTAAAGTGTAAACAAACGGTCATGTTTGATGATGATGTCTCTAAAAAGCTTGCCCCCTTCAAACTCACTCAAATAGGTAACATTTTCAATTGGAAGACCAAACATGGAATTTCAAAGAATAAGAATTCAAAACAATTGGCATCTTTGAATCTATCACAAAGTGGTAAGCATGTGCTCCTAATATTTTCACTGAAATTGGAAAATATTTCATGTTGGATGTAGAATATTTGGATTACTATTATCTTTCAAATGACGGTCCTCAAATGGTTCCAAATTTTTAGCTCAATACTAAACCTTTGTAAGCTTTAGTGTAGATCTCATTAAAGCACATTCCAATAACCATGGTCAATAAGTAGGCTCTATTCTCAATCATGTCAATAGTTAGCAAGTCTTTAAAAGAAATGCAACCCTATGGGGCTCTGGTCTTCATTTTGGTCAAACTTTCTAAAAGACTTCCTTATGTATTGGAATCTCCAGAAAGACTAAGTGCAATAATGGATTACTTAAAAAAAGTTAACTAATGAAAATTTTCCCAATTATTATTGAAGAAACTGTAAGCAAGGATTCTCAATGGTCTATAGGCAAGAAAAAAGCTCTAAACCCTTATGTGTAAGACATGAAGAAGATATGACAATTCCAATTAATGAAGTAATAAGTTATATGAAACTTCAAACTTTGGTAGGCATCAATGTAGAAAACAATATCAACACCCACTACATCACACAACATCAACAGAATAAAAAAAACATAATTGTGCTATGAATAATCTATTCAATGACTACATGATCAATTTTGACTAGCAATTCTAAAGTAAGAGTAAAAAATATCAATCTAATTTGAAACTTACGAAGGACATGTAGCTTAAACATCAAGTAGACGTTGAATCTCTTAAACTCTCGAATACAGATCTCTAAGAAAAAGTAAAGGCTCTTGAGCTCTTTAAGTTAGACTCGAATAGCTTCACAGTGGTTAATAGTAACAAGTCAATAAGAAAAGTCACTAAATGGAATGTTAAAAAGATCATTTATTTAAAAATGACTAGAGGAATCTTTCAAGAATCTCAAAATATAAGCATTGTAGATTGTAATTGATAATGTCCTCCTTTTCAATGCAAAGGATGTAGTTAGTTTGTAGCCGCTTGATGCTTAATAACATGATTAGATTACACAAAATTAAGTTAATTGCGATGATGGAATGCTTTGCAAGTAATATAGAAATGGACATTTTTTATAGGAGAGTAAATTTTTACTATTGTGAGGCAACATTTCTAACAAAGCATATGTGTTTTCGTTACAATACTTACAATGTTAAAAATTGAAAATTAGGAATATTTTCTTCACTTGGTGATGCATAAATGATGTGTTACCATTTTGTGTATGCCAACAACTCTTTTATTAATTGAATAGATATTTGGTGCTATCTATCAGACTTTGGTAATTATTCATGATATTTCCTCAGATTAGATTAGAATTGAGTGGTTTTATTGATTTTGTAGATATTTTATTTATTTTTTGGTATTGTGGAAGACAAAAATTATTGGATTCTTAGCATAATAATATTTTTCTTGGAACTTACAAGTATAATATGATAATATGATTCTTTATAATTTGGTTGCACTCATTAATATGATAATATGATAATATGATTCTTTATAATTTGGTTGCACTCATGTTTTTTTTAAAAAATTTTAGGCTTGGTAGTGT